>CATKHJ010769022.1:0-12884 GCA_949750685.1 Vernicia montana | reverse complement strand
AAACCCATTTCAAAATCAAAAGAAAGAAAGGAGAAGAAATATCACAATCACCAACAAGAAAACATCATTAAATGAAAAAGAAACTATAGATCTTAGGTTGTTACCTTTGGATCTTCCCTTTTGATGATGACTTTCTTGAATCAATGAAGAGAAGAAAAAGAGAAGAAGAAAAAGTTTGAGAGAAAAGTTGAAAGTAAATGTTCTTACTTTTTAGAGAAAATGAGAAAAAAGATGATAGAAGATTTGTTTTTGTTTTATTGTCTTCAAATAGAATGGAGGGCCATGATTGAATCATGGAAAAATGGATGGCTAAAAACAATTAGCTATTTTCCTTTGAATTCTTTAATTCAAAATCAATTGAAAATAAAATGATGTTAATGGTCTAGGTTTAATGAACCTTGAAAAACATAATTAACCATTTCTTACAATTTCATTTCTAGTACAATTAATTACCATTTCAGTCCATAGCTTCTCCATTATTCACACTATGGCCGGCCATCTCATGGCTTTTTAGCCAACCCATCATTTACACATAATCACATATTTACATTCATATACTCATGGAATTTAATTATAAATTCAACAATCGGTTTCACATTCAATAGCATTTAATTCACACTTTCTAAATATAATAGCATTCAATTAGGTTCATTCCCATATAAATCCAATTATTTAAGAACCTAGGGAATTACAATAGGTTTGGCAATAGTAAATTCTTCTTCCTCTTCTCTAACCTTCAAGATGAGCTTGCCATTCTTCACATTAATAATTGCTACAACTGTAGTTAAGAATGCTCTTCCTAAAATTAAAGGAATCTCAGTATCCTTTTCCATATCAAGCATAATGAAGTCTAATGGAATGTAGAACTTTCCAACATTCACCAAGACATTCTCTTTAATCCCAACTGGATGCTTAATAGACTTATTTGCTAATTGCAAGGAAATTTTTATAGGTGTTAACTTTGCAAGCTTCAATTTCCTCTAAATAGACAAAGGCATTAAACTCACACCATCACCCAAATAACACAAAGCCTTTTTAAAATTAAAACTATCAATAGTAGAAGGGATAGAAAACTCCCTTGATCCTTTAGTTTTAGTAGAATCTTGCATTGTATTATAGCACTGCACTCCTGCACTCCTTAGTAAGTGCAATCACTTTCATCACTTCTAAATTCTTCCTATTGGACAATAACTCCTTAAGACACTTCACATATTTGGGCATTTGTGCTAAGATATTTGCATAAAGAATGTTTATGTGAAGTTTAAAAGCATTTAAAAACTTTTCATACAACTTATCCAATTTGGTCATCATTAATCTTAGAGGAAAAGGAATATAAGGGACATATGGATTGACTTATGGTGGTATATACACTTCCTTTTGCTTCTCTTCATCTTCATTTTCTTGCTTGAAAGAAATGTCTTCTAAAGTAATATATTTTTGCACATCACCAACCACATTTTCAACATCTACATCTTCTATTTTCCCACTAATTCTTACGGTAATTGCCTTATAATATTTTATTGGATTCACTTCAATTTAGCTAGGCAAAGTACTATGGGCTTTTGTATTCAATGAACTAGCCAATTGAACCACTTGTATCTCTATATTTTTATTGTGGTTAGCCATTTGATCCATCATAGCTTCCAACTTCTCGAATCGCTTGTCCATCTTCTCAAATCTATCTGAAGTAAAATTGATGAAGTTCTCCAATGTTGCCACCACAGATAATTTACTTTATTGTGGTGGAGCATGATTTTGGTTCCGTCCTTGATAGTTGGATTTGCCTTTGATTACCGCCTTGGTTTCCTTGATTTCTCCATGACAAGTTGGGGTGATTTCTCCACCCAGGATTATAAGTGTCAGAGTAGGGAATGTTTTGTTGCCTTGGGACAAATTGGATGTAATAACTTGAACCTTGATACTTGTAATGGATCCAATTTAATAAATGAATAATATTAATATTCTAAGTATCTATTAAGATGAGTTGAATTGAATGATGTTTTTAAAAGGTTTGTTTGTCGAGAATGAACATTCGATGACGAGGACCTATATTAAGGAAGAGCTTTGATGACGAGGACAAAGACGAACTGAAAATAAGAAAGAGCGAAGCAAAGCGAGGAGCATAGGATGCAAGGAATGAATCAAGGCTCTTGATAACAAGGTAGACAGATGCCTACTTTAATATAAAGCAAACTTAGTGGCTCAATGTTGAGTAGTGATTTATAATGGTAAATAAGTTTAAGACTATGAGTTGCATGGAAACTACTTAACGTATATTGAAAGCTACCTTCTTCTGAACAATGTTTTGCAAAATATATGGCCAAGAATGCAAACTACCTACCTATGTACAGTATTGTAGGAAATGTGTGGTTAGGGATACTAGTTACCTACCATTGACTAGTTTGTCGGCCACTACTATTGATGCTTTATTCTTTTCCCTATAAAGACGTCTAGACTTACCAACCCTTGATATTTTTCTTAGTTCTAAATTTTTATACTTCTTCAAGGAAATCATAGAACTCTTGAAGAAATCTTTGGTCTAATTGATCCTTCTTCCTCTACCTTCTTTTAAGAAGATAAATTAGAGCTATAATAGATTGTGTTAAAATTGAGCAAAAAATTCGATAGATATCAAGATTTTGGAGCTAATCTAAGCTTATGTGCAGGAGGTTATTTTGAGGTAAGTTATTAGATGTATGTATATATGAATGTATGATGGAACCATCTTAATTTATTTTACTAAATTTTCCTTTGAATTAAAATATTTTGTAACTATTATTATTATTCCATCATTACTACTACTACTTAATTGTTTCATAACCAAATATTTTTGTAATTGTAAGTGGTAAGCCACTGAAATGTTAACTAACGCTTGTTGTTAATAATGAGGCCATTGGGCTAACCTTTTGTTATAATGATGATTTTATCGAGTCAATATCTAGCCTTGACCATGGTATGATAGAACGCCTTGACTAATGGGAAAAAAATCATTAGACCGTGTGCACCGGTGACTCAATCAATGGAGTCGAATACATCAGTGTCCTACCTAGGGAAGGCCATTTGTCCTAGGCGTATGCAAGGCCAAACATATTTACAAGGAGAAATCACTACCTTGATAGTTACGAAGGTTTTATGGGGACGATGGTGTAGTCTTGCCCATTTCTTCTCCATATGTGTTGTTCTGTTGTGACGAATATGCCCTATCGTGTCTATTTGTTCTCGACACATAATGATTTTTTTTATACCCTATTATGCTAATGTATGTATATCTTTATATTTATAAACAATCACTTATTTGGTTACCCTAATACCTATGCTTTCTCATAATTTATTGAGTTGGCGACTCACCTTTATTCGTTTGTGGTTTCAGGTAGGCGAGTCGAAGATGATAGGAACTAAGAGATTTGAGCTTTGTGATCCTTCTCCCTCGAAGTTATAAATATGTATATATTCTAGATTGTAGTTGTAATATGTAAATAAAATAGTTCTAAATTTCAATTCTAGTGGCTTTGTAGAATGTCGAGATGATGTATGAACTTTTTGTTATGAATGGAAAGAAAATGGTTGTTTCATAATTTATATGTGATTGTTATGATGGATGACTATTATGAATTCGATACCTTTATTGTTAGTATAGGGTTCTACAGGTGTTTAGTGGTCTTAAACCTACCCATGCCTTAGGATCATCACACCATGTAGATTTTTTTTTTTTTTGGTGTGACATAGTGGTATCAAAGCTTGGGTTTTGAAAGCTAGATTTAATGTTTAGAAGGAACTGACAGTTGTATAAGTTAAGAATAAATATGATTAGGAAAACTATGGAGCATAGGATCCTTTCTCATCATTGTTTTATTTTCTTTTGGTGTAGATCAGCGTAATGTTACGTTATGAGTCTAAGTCATCTCCTTTTTATTTTATAGTATCAAGAGGCCTCCTCAATGTGGAAAAGGTCGAGGACGAGGTCATCCTAAACGAGATGCTCCTTCTGACGAGAATTTGATTTATAGAACAGGGGAAAATGTGGTTCCTCCCTCTACACCCCTAATTGATGCCACCACTATGGCACATATATTAAGCCAACTTTAGAGGAATTATGAGATATTGGCAGAGTTTATAGCCCAACAGAGTCAACAACCTATTCCTCATATTCCTACTGCCCCTGTTGCTCCAATTGCTCCCCCAGTAGCTCCTCACCAGCCACAAGTTGTGCCTTAAGTGGAGGAAGTTTCATTTGAAAAGTTCTTGAAACTTAAGCTTTCTGAGTACAAGGGTGATGTGGACCTTATAGACTTCCTTGAAGGAATGGAAGACAAAGCACAAATAATGAGAATTTCATATAGAAGTGCAGTAGAATTTGTTGGTCATCTAATGAAAGGTGATGCAAGAGAATGATATAAGTGAAGTGTAACTGGACTGCTTCAAAATGAAGGGGAAGTAACCTGGGAGCAATTTAAAGAATTAGTTATAAATGAATTCCTCCTAGAGAGTGCAAGGGACACAAAGGCTATAGAGTTCGAGGTTGGTACAAACTCCCGACATGTTTGTATTTGAATATGCAAAAAATTTTAGTCAACTGTGTATGTTTGCTCTAGACTTGGTGCCAAATGAAGTTGCTCGAATTCAATGCTTCTGAAGAGGACTTATTGCACCTCTATTTAAAGTGCTTGTTGCCCATAAGTTTGACTCCTACTCTAAGATAGTAGATAAGGCTAGGGTGATTGAGAACAGAGAGATGAAGGTGAAGGCAGCAAGAGAAAAAAAAAAAAAAAAAAAAGAAGGTAAAGACCTTAAGCTCATTCAAGCCAAACAAAGATGATAGTAGGGCTAAAAGTATAGATGTTTCTTTTTAGATAGCTCCAGAGATAAATTTTCAAGGATAATCAAAGAGGTCCCAATCAAGGCCAAATCCTCCTATACCCACCTCACAAATGAGCTTCCATTCATTGAGTTCAATACTTCTGAGGACTCCAATGCCTTAATGTTCTTTTTATGAGAAATCACACAGAGGGTAGTGCTTTGAAAAGTTGGGCATTTGTTATAGACAATTAGGGCATTTTTTGAAGGATTGTCCACAAATTGTATCAATTAGTAAGCCCTAAGCTTCCTAATCTACCATCCAAAATGGGAAGAGGTGAAAATAGAGGGATTACAACTATGCGAGGAAGTGTTGGACAAGGTACAGAAGCTAACCAAGGACAAGGTCAAGTTTCAAGGCAAGCTTCAATGGGATGAGGACGAGGGGGAGTATTCATTTTGACTCAACAGGAGGCACATGCCTCAAATAAAGTTGTTACAGGTACTCTCTATATTCAAACTGAAAATGCCAAAATATTATTTGATTCAGGAGCTATCCATTCTTTTGTCTCTTCCTAATTTGCTAAGAAATTGTCTATGTTGCCTATAGTGTTAAATAATCCTTTGTTAGTGTCTACTCCTTTAGAGGAATAAATATAAGTCCAGAATGTCTTCCCTTCATGCTTGGCATAAATTAATGATAGAAAACTTGAGGTAGATTTTGTAGAATTACCAGTTCTTGAATTTGATGTCATCCTAAGTATGGACTGGCTAGCTAAGCACTTTGCTACCATATATTGTCATAAGAAGAGGATAATATTTAATTCACCTTCGGGAGACAAGTTCGAGTATCAAGGAGAAGAGCTCCAGGGGCCCTTTAGTGTAATTTATGCCATTAGGGCGATGAGACTTATACGTAAGGGATGCCAAGGGTATTTGGCTTATGTCAGAAATATTAAGTGCGAAGTGAAAAGAATGGGAGAGATTCCAATCATTAATGAGTATTTGGATGTGTTTCTTGAAGAGTTACCTGGATTACTACCAGATAGGGAGATCGAGTTTAATATTGAAATATTACCGAGGACAAATCTAATCTCCATACCTTCTTATCGAATGGCACCCGTCGAATTGAAGTTATTGAAGGAATAGTTGTAAAACTTACTGGATAGGGGGTTTATAAGGCCCAGTAGTTCACCATGAGGTGCTCTAGTGCTATTTGTGAAGAAGAAAAATAGTTCCTTAAGGTTATGGATTGATTATCGACAACTGAACAAGATTATTATTCAAAACAAGTATCCCCTTCCTCAGATTGATGACCTATTCAATCAGTTGCAAGGAGCGAGCCATTTCTCAAAAATGTTTTTGAGATCATATTATTATCAATTGAGAATAAGGAAGGAAGATGTACCTAAAACAACGTTCCAAACTAGATATGGGCACTATGAGTTCTTAATACTACCCTTCGGATGACAAATGCACCAGCTGCTTTTATGGATTTAATGAACAGAGGGTTAAAGACATTTTTAGACAAGTTTGTCATTGTGATTATTGATGATATCCATGTGTATTCAAAGAGTAAAAATGGGCACAAAGAGTATCTTCGCTTGGTGTCACAGACATTAAAGGAACATCAAATGTATGCCAAGTTTTCCAAGTATGAGTTCTGGCTAGATAGTGTTAGTTTCTTGGGGCATGTGGTGGACAAGGAAGAACTTTATATGAATCTAAAGAAGGTAGAAGCCATTTTAGATTGGCCTCGTCCTACCAGTGTAACTAAAATAAGAAGTTTCTTGGGTTTGGCAGGATATTATCGGATATTTCTTAAGGAATTTTCCAAGATAGCTGCTCCTTTGACCAATCTCACTCAAAAACAAGCGAAGTTTCAATGGTTAGATGAATGCAAAGAGAGCTTCCAGAAACTTAAGACTTGCCTCACTTTGGCACCTATACTAGCTTTGCCAACTTGAAAAAGGAGGATTGATAGTCTTCTGTGATGCTTCGCGAGTAGGAATCGAATGTGTATTAATGTAAAATGGAAAGGTAATAGCATATGCTTCTCGACAGTAAAGGAAGCATGAGTTAAATTACCCAAACCATGATCTTGAAATGGTTGCAGTAGTGTTTGCCCTAAAGATCTAGAGACATTACTTGTATGCGGAGAAATGTGAGATCTATACAGCTCACAATAGCTTGAAGTACATTTTCCACTAAAAGGATTTGAATCTTCGACAGTGAAGATGGATGGAGTTGCTAAAGAACTATGACTGTGACATTTTATACCATCCAGGAAAAGCAAATGTGGTAGCAGATGCTTACTTATGAAGTCAATAAGGAGCCTTGCCCATATTCAAATGTGTAGGAGACCTTTGGTAAAAGAAATACAAAATCTATATGACTTGGGCATTCGATTTGAAGTGTCAGACTTGGGAGTACTTTTTTCTTATCTCCATGTCAAACCACTCCTGATTGATCAGATTGAAGAAGCCCAAAATATGGACCCTTAAATAATGAAACTAAAGAAGAGAATCCAGGTAGAGAAAGCCCTTAGATTCGTTGTCTTGGATGGAGTTTTAAGATTGGGGACAAGGCTCTGTATCCATGTCAAGGGCAATTTAAAGGAACGTATTATGAAGGAAGCTCATTATGCAAACTATAATGTACATCCAGGTGCGACAAAGATGTATCATGATATAAAGAGCACCTACTGGTGGAATGGGATGAAAAAAGACATAGTCGAGTTTGTAGGTAAATGCTTAACATGTCAATAAGTAAAATTCAAACACCAAAGCCTTCTGGATTGTTTCAACAATTATTTTTGCCCAAATAGTAGTGGGAACGAGTCAGTATCGACTTTGTATTCGGTCTACAGAGGACATCGAGCGGGCATGACTCGATATGGGTAATTATGGACAGGTTGACCAAGTCAGCATATTTCTTGCCAGTCAAAACTACTTATTCGGCTTCCTAATATGCACAATAGTAAGACTTTATGGTGTTCCAACTTTGATTATTTCACATCGAAGGACTCAGTTTACATCAAGGTTCTAGCAGAAATTGCAAGAATTGTTAAGCACTCAATTGGATTTCATATGTCTCTACACTCTCAAACTAATGGCCAATAAGAAAGAATTATCCAGACACTTGAAGATATGTTGAGAATGTGTATCTTAGACTTTAAAGAGAATTGGGATAAGCATCTACCCTTGATTGAGTTTGCCTACAACAATAGTTACCACTCTACTATTAAGATGGTACCTTACGAGGCATTATATGGAAGGAAATGTAGATCTCCTATCTATTAGAATGAAGTAGGAGAAAAGTTTATTGAAGGGTCTAATTTGATTCAATATACAAAGGAGAAAGTACCTCTAATCAATGAGTGATTGAAGACACCCTTTAGTCAACAAAAGAGTTATGTCGACCTAAAGCGAAGAGATCTTCAGTTTTCCATTGGGGATCATATATTCTTAAAGATCTCCCCAATGAAAGATGTTATGAGGTTTAGAAAAAAAGGCAAGCTATCTCCAAGGTACATCAGTCCATTCGAAATCCTAGATCTAGTTGGAGACGTTTCTTATCGATTAGCTTTACCTCCTAATTTGGACAATGTAAATCCAGTATTCAATATCTCTATTCTTCGTAAAAATGTTTCGAACACTTCTCATATACTGCAAAGCCAACCAGTGGAATTGAAGCAAGATTTGTCCCACGAAGAAGTCCTAGTAGCTATTGTGGATAAGTCGGTTTGAAAGTTGAGGAATAAAGAGGTTCCAATGGTGAAGGATCTTTGGCAAAACCAAACAATGGAGGAGTGTACATGGGAAACCGAGCAAAGCATGCAAGTCAAGTATCCTCATATATTCCATTCATAAGTTATTTTGAAATTCAAGGACGAATTTCTTTTAAGGAGGGGAGAATGTAATACCTTGAACCCTGAAATTTGTAACGAATCCAATTCAATAAATGAATAATATTAATATTTTTAATATCTATTAAGATGAGTTGAATCAAATGTTATTTAAAAAAAAAAAAGGCTTAGTTTGTCGAGAATGAACTTCAATGATGAGGAGAAACCTTATATTAAGGAAGAGTTTATGTATCAAGGACTAGCATGGTATAAGAGAAGTAGAGAGCTTTGATGACGAGGATGAAGACGAACTCAAAAAAATAGAGAAGAGCGAAGCGAACTAAGTGGCTCAATGTTGAGTAAGTAATTTATATCAGTAAATAAGTTTAAGATTATGAGCTGTATGGAATTGCTTGGCGCATATTGGAAGCTACCTTCTTCTGAAAAGTGTTATGCAAATGTATACAATACTGTAAGAAAAGTGTGGTTAAGGATGCAAGTTATTTGCCCTAACCAGTTTGTTGGCTACTACCATTAATACTTTATTCTTTTCCCTATAAAGACGTCTAGACCTACCAACCCTTTATATTTTTCTTAGTTTTAAAATTTTATACTTCTTCAATGAAATCAAAGAACTCTTAAAGAAATCTTTGGTCTAAATTTATCCTTCTTTCTCTACCTTCTTTTAAGAAGTTAAGTTAGAGCTAGAATAGATTGTGTTATAGTTAAGCCAGAAATTGATAAATATCAAGATTTTGAAGCTTGCTTTTAGGTAATTATGAAATGTATGCGTATATGAATGCATAATGGAAATACCTTAATTTGTGTTGTTAAATTTCTTCTTATTTAAAATATTTTGTAACTATTATTATTAATCCATCGCTACTACTATTACTTAAGTGTTTCAAAAATTGAAAGTGGTAAGATCTGGAATCGTTTTATTAATACCATGCGGTTTGGAATAGTTTGGTCCTTAACGAATCATTTTAGATTTTTCAATTTTTTGGAACAATCTAGGTTAGTTATGTGGTATGGTTCAGGAGATCTAGGCTCCATACTCACCCCAAATCACAAGCTTATGAGGTGCATTTGACTTTTAAATTAGACTTGGGCTTAGTGACCTTGATTGTTGGGGCCTGTTAGCCTTGGCCTTGGTCTTAAATAGGCCTTCTTTCTCTGGCTGAGTAAGAGGTGTAAGTTTTTTTTTTTTTTTTTTCTAAATATGCAAGTATACAAATCGTGGGCAATTAATAGTGTGTGAGTAGAGTGTTGATCCTATATGGAAGGTGTTTGACAAGTACCAACATTTTGATTCACTCCATTATTTAAAAGATCAATTTAAGAATTGATATTTAAAGGTAGACTAGGATTAATGCTAGAAATTTAAGAATTAATTCAAGATATAATTTAAGGCCTAGGATTTAGACTTCATCAATTGACTACCTATGATTTCTTTATGTTCTCTAAATTGGTTTTATCTTGTTGAAATTAATGATCAGATTTCCTAAGTTATACAGTGTTCTCTCTCAAGATACAACACAAATATTTATATTAACCTTATATCTACTATCATGATCACAAGCAATTAACACAAATCCATTAAATTTTATAGATATCATTTTAACAATTACAAAGGAGTGTTCTTATCTCTAAGTAACATATATCAATTATCAATTATCTCAATGAACTAGTATTATGCTTCCACTCTCGCTATTTCATATAATACCTCTAATTCATGCAATTAATGACCAGTTAATCTCAAGCATTAAGCCCTATGATAAAACATTAATTCCAATAATCAAAAACCTAATAAATCAAACATAGATAATTATAGGCAAATCAAGAGATTACATCTGAATCCTAAAGAAGGAAATTAGTTACTCATATTGAAAGAAGAAGTAATTAAATCAACAATTAATCTAAAAGAAAACATAATCAATAACTATTATTAAATTGAAAAGTAAAAGTTTAGGAAAAACTCTGAAACAATTGAAGAGAAAGAAACTTCAAGCCTTGATGAGTCTTCAATCTTGAATCCCCTCCTTTGCAAAACTTCTAATAAAAACTAATGAAAATCTCTAGAGAAACTTTACAAACAAATTGAAGTAGAAAAACCTTGATACAAACTCTTAAAATTCTCCCCTATATATAGATAGTAGAACCTAGGTTTAGAACTCTTAGGAAGTCCTTAGAACCCCGAAAAAATTGAAGTTCTAAACTACCCTTGAAGAGGAGAAGAATTAGGGATAAAATTGTGGAAGAAAAATCACTTCGCAGCTTCGTAAGGTGGTGCACGGTTGTGCATCTTTGCCTTGCACGACCATACTATGAACCCTCAATTTTTCACACTCATGATATGGCCGCAGCTTGACACCTGCAGAGATTAGTGCGCTACGCATACGGCAGTCCTGCTAACCAGATAGTGGGTAAGGGTCAAGGGGGCAGTGCCACCTCGAAAAAAATGGATCTTTAAGCATAATACTACAAGGATACTTACATTTTCAAAATTGACTAGATTTTTTCCAAAACTAACTGCCAAACTATCTGATAATTAATTTCGAAACTACCGATACTGACCGATAATTTTTCAGAATCCTGAAAACCCCAAAAACTAACATGAAAACTTGAAAACCCAAAAAACCAGCCTGTCAGCACAGATAGACATGCCATCAGTTGGGATAATTGACAAATCCGTCGATACTCTGCGTGGAGCCTCCGGCTAGCCAGACGGCAGCCACCAGAAAGGTCGGTAGATCCGCCAGATAGATGGCCGTCGCCGTCTGCCTTTCGGCGGGTCCTCCCTGACAAACATCAGGTCTGCCCGATGGCAACTATCGAGATATGGAAACTACTGAGAGGCTCGAAGGATCCACGCAGAGGCCTAGCGGATCTGCCGGCCGACTGTCCCAACGACTGGTTTCCCAATGTATAGAAATTCCAGTTTTTTACCCTTTTCAGCCCGATTTTTAGCCCCATTCAGCCTTACCCTTTTAGTATTTTCACACTTTCTCTTCCTAAAATACCCCCTCCTCCTCTTTATTTTTCTCCACCCCTCAAACTTGTGTAGATTGGCTATCCACATGCTTCTCTCTCTCTCTCTCTCTCTCTCTCTCTAATTAGTCTCTCATACTCTCATTGAGTGGTCCCTAAATTAATTAATTTCTCTTTGATTTTAATTAATTTTAGGTTAATTCATCATATTAATTAGTTAATTAATTAATCATTTTAATTAATTAATTAATCTTTTTTAGTTAAGTAATCACTTTGAATTAATTAATTAATCCACTTAGTTAATTAATTAATTAAATATTGTCCTTGAGTAATTAATCAATTAATTTAATCCTCCTTGGGTTAATCTCACTTCATCCACTCTTCTTGAGTAGGATTCCCAAATTCTGAGACTGAAAAGATAGAATTTCAGTTTGAAAAAACACTCCGCTCCACTCAAAATCTGCCAAGAAAAGGTATAACATCTTCTCTCACCAACCCTCAAAGTCACCCTCCAAATCAAATCAAATCAAATTAATCCCTAAACTCCTCCACCTCATAGTAGAATGAACTACGTGGGTTTTAATTCTCATCCAATGGGATATGTAGGCACGTTTGAAATTTAACTCCAAGACTCAAATCAAATTTCTCAATCAATCCCTTTCCCCTTTATTTTGTAAATATTTGTATTTAATTATGTTGTAATTAAGTTAATTATTTTGGATTAAATGAGAGACCTTGTGATTTTCCTAGTACTCATAAGGGTTAGAGGAAATACTCTCATTTACTTGTGGATGTTTAATTACTTGCTCTTTATTTGTCATGCATTCACAATTATGCCATGATCATAAATTGTCATTAATATATGTCATCCATGAAATCAATTTTTAAGTCAAATTAAACTTAGGAATCAAATTTAGATTATTTAAGACAAAAAAACCTAGTCCCCGAGCTAAACTTGATTCGAAGACTAGTGATTTTATCTTTGGGTAAATTAATTAGAAATTAATAAATTGAAGTCAATCTTGGGTTTTTCCTTAATTTTTCCATTTAGATAAATTAGGGTAGCGACTCCTGAATCATTTTAAAAAAAATCAAATCAACTACAAGAAAACTAGGGAGTTACCGACGAAACAAAAATAGTCGGTAATTACCGACGGAATGCTGCAAAAAAAAAAAAAAAAAAATATATATATATATATATATATATATATATATATATATATATATATATATATATATATATGTGTGTGTG
>CATKHJ010768978.1:0-15985 GCA_949750685.1 Vernicia montana | reverse complement strand
TAGATAATGAAATTGGTTTATTTGGATGGTCAATTATTTAAAATGATGTTGCATTTAAATTTGAGTTTCAAGAGCAAAAATATTAAAAATAAACATGACAAATTTCAAATGATTGTTCAATTATTTCAGATGATTATTATTAAAATGATCTATTTTATTAATTATTTCACTAGGAATTTAAATTTTTGCTTCTAGTTAATTTTTTTGTAGTAATAAAAATAATATATACATATGAAAAAAATGAGATAAACTCATTTTTTTTGAAATTAAATCAATACAAAGGCTAAAATGATTTAATTAATAGTAATAATAATAATTAATGAAAAGATAGAATGAAATTCAACCAAAATCAATTGTCATCATCAACAATAAAAAAAAATAAAAGTAACAAAATGCAAAGAGTGCATTTTTTTTAATAAAAAGTAAAAAGAGAACATAAAAATAAATGAGAGAGGGTAAAAATATAAACAAATAAAAGTGGGAGTAAAATTATAATTAAAAATTAAAAAAGAGTACATGGAGTAATTTTCACTTTATAAATTTGCCTAAAAACCAAGTTATAAATATGAATTTTTGTTCCAACTTCTGAAGCCCATCATTTTTTAATACCCAACTTAGAAAAAAAACCACTTAGTTTTTATCTTCAAAATCCAATCCAAAAAATAACTTTAAAGCCCAAAAACCAAAACATTTAAAAGCCATTTTTCTTCTTTTTTTTTTTTACTTGTCCTGATTTTTTTTTTGTTTTTTACTCAAAACCCAAACTCCAACAACCATAATTCAAAAAGTCATCTCCTTTTCTCTCCGCCAACACATTCCTTTCAACAATTCAAAATTTTAATTTACCCAAGAAATTAATATATCAGTTCAAAAATTATTTACTATTTTGCTTCAAAAACCCAAGTTTCCACAGCCATATTTACCCACCCAAAGCTAAAAACTCTAAATCCTTTCCTGCCCAACTCCTTAAGTCTACTATGCTCGAATTATAGGCCCAAATTCTTACTCAGTACAAAAACAAATAGCAAATAATAGTGAAAACAGAAAACCTCAAAGAAGAAGAGTCCAATTTGAGCTCACATGCAATACTTCCAATATTTTCCTCAATAAAAGCTCTAGATCACCAACTTTTATATCTCCAATCATCCCAATTTTTATTTTTCAACCCTTTAAAATTCCCACTTCATTTACCCAACAAAAATCCATTCATCAATTCAAATTCTGAAAATCTTTCATCTAGTGCACCAGCTCATAATTTATCACAAAACCCAATAAGTAACTCTTCCTTAAGTAATTTTTATTTTCCAAAGGCCAAACCCAAGAGCTCACAACTCCTCTCCTACCCATCCATTGCCGTCATTCACACAACTACTGAACCCATTGCCGTTGACACTAGCAGTGATAAGAGAAGCTTCTGCTGTTTGCGATTTTAGGAGCTCAACCATCTCCTTGCCTTGCCCAACGGCTTCATCTTCACAAAACCAGTCAACACTGACAACGAACGACGAAGTACCTGAGTTCGCGGCGAGGACGCTAGCAAGCCCGTGGTTCTTCACTCTTTCATTAACCAAAAGTCCAAAACTTTTTCCAACAAATCTTTGTGAGAAAGAAATACATAGGTAAGAACAAAAAAAAAAATTATTCATAAATTTTATTATTCTCTAAAATTCCAAATGGGTATAGTTTTTTTTTTTTTTTTTTGCTTGAATATTTTTGATGGAATTGATGGAAATTTTGGGTAATATTTCATTTCTTGAGCTGGAGAATGATTTTTGGTTTGGAATGTCAAAGACAAATAAGTGATTTTGGCATTTGGTTGTTGGGTGAAATTCTTGATTTTTTATATTTGAAGAAAGAATCACTTTGATTTACTGTTTGCTTTGAAATTGAAGAATGCTTATGGGTATTAAGGCTAGAATGAAAGTTCATCTTCTTTTGACTTCAATACTTGATAACAATAGAGCTTTACAATTTTTGACTTGGGCATTGATTTTTTGGGGTTTTTCTAGTAATGTTTATTATGAACTTTGGTAAAATTTGGATGGAATTGATGAAAATAAATGAATATTATTGATGATTAAAACAAAATTTTTTTATTTTCCTTGGAGTACCTTGATTTTTGAATTGGATAATTGGAATTGGTGTTGATTTTTGGGATTTTTGTGATGATATTTGTTTTGAACTTTGTGAATTTTAATGGGAATTTGGATAGAATTGATGAGGTTGGCTTGAACTTGACTTTTGGGTAGTAAGATTTGAGAATTTGATAAGAGATTTAAATGACATTGGCTTGGTAAGGTTGTTTTTCACTAAGTATTCATGAAATAGATTTTTGGTGAAGCTCTTGAGTATGTTGCATTTTCTGCAGAAAAAATTTTTAAATTCTCTTTGGCACTCTTTGATTAAGTTAAGCTACAGTAGTGAAAAATTTAAAAATTCTCTCTTACATGTATTTAACCCATCCCGTGTTTTAGCCAAAGTTTTGCCAAATCATGCATTCATTCATAGTACTTAAGCAAATTTTCACTATTACTAGGCCAAATCCATAGAGAAAAATAAGCAAGCTGTGCTTTTATTATTTTTGGGACTTTTGTTTAGCTCTTTAGTTGATTTTGGGTAAAATTTGAGTGAATAAAAAAAATGAAATATTTGGCCTGAAAATATATATATATAAAATTTTCAACCTGAGCTTTTCAGAGACATAAAATGAACAAAATTTTACTTGGAGATCCTTAAACCAAATTACAGGAATATTAGGAAAAGGCCCTTAAGCCTCTTCTCAAAGGTTTTAATTTATTTCCTTTGACCTATTTATCACATATCTCACATCATGTTTGTTAATTTCATAATTCCAAGGCATTATTTAAATTTGAAAGTAATAATGTGTACCTTTATTCAATGTTGACTTTTTCTGCAGACACACTGTCATGGCTACACATCTTTTAAGCCTCTTTCAGTCCAAGCTATTTCTTTGAAATTATGAGACAACTCAAATAGTTTCAGAGTTTACTCCCAAAATTATGCACAGCTCCTACTTTAGTCCATCATTCTTTCTAAAGATCACGTCTGCACCATATAAAGTAAGCTAGCTTCTGTTTTGACTCCTGTGAGGCCTCGCTCGGAGAAAATGAATGATGCCTTAAGGAAAGGCTAAGCGATTTTTAAGGGAGTTAAGGTACGAGTTTCTGTGCTCACGATTGGAAGCGGCTATCACCTCATAAAATTGATTTGATTTTTGAAAGAGATTCGGGAGTCGCCATCCTAATTTATTTAAATGAAAAAATTAAGAAAATACCCAATTTGACTATAATTTATTAATCTTTGATTAATTTACCCAAGGATAAAGTTAATAGTCCTCGAACCAGGTTGAGCTCGGGACTAGATTTTTTATTTTAAATAATCTCGATTTGGCTTTTAAGTTTAATTTGTCTTTGAAAATTAATTTCATGAATGACAAGTATTAATAACGATTTATAATGCATGATCATGGCATATTTATGAAATATGTGGAAAAATAAATGACAAATATTTAAACATCCACAAGTTAAGGAGAGTGTTCTCTCTTGTCCTTATGGATTCTAGGAGAACCACAAATCGCTCCTTAACTCCAAAAATAATTAATTAATTGCATTAATTTAAAATTTATAAGAAAAATATAAATTGACATTTACATGAAAAATAAATGGGGAAGGGAATTGATTGGGATTTGGATTTGAAATTTGGATTTAGATTTAGATTTCATGCTTGCCTACGTACCCCATTGAATGGAGATCAAAACCCACGTAGTTCATTCCACGGTGAGGTGGAGGGGTTTTAAGGATCGATCAGATTTGATTAGTTTAGTTTGGTTTGGTTTGGTTTGGAGTTTGAATGAGAGTAAGAGATTATACCTTCTTTTTGGATTTGAGTGGTAGGAGAGTGGTTTTGCAGAGTCGGAGTTCCGTTTCGTAAAATAAGGTTGATTTTTTAAAAATTAATTTGATTGCTTAATTACCCAATTTTAATTAATTAAAAAGATTAATTAATTAAAGTGATTAATTAAAAGGATTAATTAATTAAATTGAATGAAAACTAATTGAAAAATTAATTAATTAATTAAAATTAATTTTTAATTAATTAATTAATTGTGATTACTCAAAATGAGTGTGAGAAAATTAATTAGAGAGAGAGAGAAGGGAGCAAGTGGATAGCAATCAACAAATGCTCAAGGTGTGATTTGAAAGGAAAAATAGGGGAGTATTTATAGGAGCAGATGGAGGTGAAAAAGATAAAAAATGACCTAAAAAGTGAAAAAAAAAGAGGGGTAAAAGGGTAATTTGACGAAAAAAGAGGACGTCCGCAAATGCGCGTGACGACCACGAGCGTTCGCGAGGTCTCCTCGCGGACGTCCACCGACGCGCCAGATCCTCTAACGGATGTGTCAGTACGGGACTGACACGTCAGCCTCGTACTGACGCGTACGACACGCGTCAGTACGACACGTGTCATGCGCGTCAGTCGCAGACGCGCCAGACAATGCGTGGCATCCGCCAGCCATCTGGCCAGTCTGCCGGCTCGCGGACGTCTGCGAGCTGCCTCGGGCTTTAGGTCTTTTTGCCCTCTGGTTCGATTTTTGAGGTTTTTCGGGTCAGTTTTCGGAGGTTCCGGGTCAGTTTTCGGGGTATTCTGAAATATGAAAAATTACCGGTCAGTGACAGTGGGTTCGAAATTAATTATCATTATAGTATGATAACTGAAAGCCAATTTTTGCTCGCAAGGGGCGCTGCCCCCTTGACCCCTCCCTGCTAACAGGCTAACGGGATCGCCGTACCGGCTCTGCGTAGCGCACGAAATTTAGCAAGTGTCAAGCTGCGGCAGCCTCATGAGGGTGCAAAATTGAAGGTTCACAACTCCCCATTTGGAGATTTAGCTCATTGGTATGTTTTTTTTTACTTAATTCTCTTGAGATGTTACTAACACTGCTTATTGATAGATCTTTGGTCCATTACTATGCACAGGTACTGTGATCTTTAGATTATAAAGTGGTAATGATGCCTACTTTGAGAATTTAAACTAAGATGATTGTTGAATATTGCAATCTGTATTTCTGTGCACAGTACATTGAATTGGATTTGATAAAGTGGCATGGATATCAACTTTATGTTTGATTGAGTAGAAATAGATTTTGAATGTGTTTTGACTGGATTGGGATGGATTTGGTTATGTCTTGTGTCTGTTTGATAGTGGTTTATATTTGAACCATGGCTTAAAAGCCCTATAACACCATGCAACCATATCACTTTACAAGAACACACTTTCACTTACAGCCATCCCATTTGCATCATGAAGCCATTTTTAATGTTTTTGCATTGGATCCCTACACATTTTCCCCTTGTTTTCCTTGGATCCCCACATTCTAACCACGCATGACTCTCTTTCTTCCAGAATTTTGTCCTTAGCAAAATTAGAAACATAGAGAAATAAACCAAGACCAATCTCTAAGACTTAGAAAAGTGATCATCAGGCCTACCTTTTATTGATTTGATTTGATTTATTTTATTTAAAGAAAATTTATTGCATGACAATACAAAAAAACTATAAATAAAGCGAAACACTAAACATAGGGCCATATAGTTTGGCCTAACATTAAAAAATAATATTTACAAGGAAAACTAAATAAACAACCTAGGAAATACAGTTTGGAAACCGTGGGATCAGCCTATGATACCACTTTTGCTTGTTTTTCTCCATTTCCCATACGATGAAAAAATATTTCTTTAGATATATATTTATGTATTTTTTGTATGGTTCCTTTAAGTAGGAATTCTCTTTTCCACACAAAGAGAAAAGTAAAACAAAGGAGGCAACATACTAAAATTTGCATAAATTTAGGAATTTTCCAGTAAGATATAACAATTGGCAACAAACCTAAAAATAAGAAAACTAAATAGAAAAAGTTTAGTGTCAAATGTGATTTCTACAGATGAAATCCACAAATTTTAGTTACCTCCTTAGTGAATGTTGATATAGGTTCTTCAGTGGAGATGAGGCATTCTTTTGGTACTACCTTCCTTTGATCTCCAAAAACTTTAGAACAAGATTCTTGACTTTTCACATAGGAATGATATGGTGCCCCCGAGTTCCTTGCTTAAAAGGCATTGGAATACCTCCTACCATGAAACTTTCTTCCATAATATGATTTGTTGCATTTGGACTTTCAACTACCTTAGGTTTCTCCATAAATTTTCTTTCAAGTCTATGCTTTGTTTCTTTAGGCAGTGCTTCAAACTCCTTTTACCTCTTTTTCTTGGCTCTTTGTGTTTGAAGCCTCCTCTTTTGAGTTCTAGTCAGTGGCTCATGGAACTTCTTTTGTTGAACTTTATGCCATCACCAACTCGGGGGAACCATAGGAGGAACTATAGACCTTAGCTTAGAACCTTGGAGCACCATGTTGAAAATTTTTGGTCTAAGGGAGCACCAAGGGTTTTTTTTCCATGTTTCACTTCTTTTTCAGGTACCAGTAATTTTTTTGGTATCCACACTTGCCGAAAGACCTTCCCAGGTAGGAGAAATAAGGACTTGGGCTGGATCCCTAAGAAATTTTCCTTTGTTATCCTATTTTGGTTAAAAGTTGAACCTTACTCCTTAGGAATATCTTTAGGAATTTTTTGATGAACTCCTAGGGAATTCCCCCGAGTTTTGATAAACCTTGTGCAAGAGGCCTAGGAGCGATATCCTGGCCATTATCCTTGGAATTTTGTTGAATTTGAATGGAGACTTATTTGGAAAGTTGTTGTTGCCCCACCTCCTTTATCAAATTAGTCATCTCTTCCACTCTCTTGGTATAAGTAATGAGTTTATCTGTAAGAGACTTTAAAACATCAATATAGAATTGAGCAGATGAAATAACATTACCTTGATCTCCAACAACAACAGGGCATATTAGAGATGTTAATGTCTCTTGATGAAGAATTTCTTCTTGTAGAAAATAATTTCATTCTTCATAAGTACCATAATTTTCATCATGACATGCATCTAGATACGCATCATTATAGTCATCATAGTACTTGCATGATGTAAAACTCCACTGATAATGAACATCCATTTCATTTCCTGTTTTCTCAGTAACAACTTTGGCATCCGAAAACACCATGATTTCTTTTCACTAAAAATTTTTGTCCTTTGGGGCCATGTAGAACCATGTCCTACTGGGTGTGCCAAAAATTATGTTTGCTTTAAACTTGTTTAGAGCATGCCAGGTGTTTAGATACACGAACCAAGGTAAATTGCGCCTAACTTCTATCAGAAAATTGTAGATTCTCAGCTCCCTTTAACAGTTAATGCTGAAATTCTATTAGCACCAAATTTGAAAGTAATTGAACTTGTAAATTGAATGAGCTTGGAAAGTAAATTAAATGTGTTTGAAAAGGAAATAAGTTGGAAGTTTAAGTTAAAGGAAATTGAATTACATTATATTAAATGGAAAAAATGTTGCATTTACAAGTATTGAAAACTTGGAAATTAGAAATGTTGCAGGAAAATATAAATACAATGCTTTGAAAATGAAATTGCAGGAAAGGTATTGAAATTGGACTTGGAATTGAAATGGAATTTTGTTGATTTGTTGTTTTGGCTGATTGATTTTTGATTCCTTTTCTCTTCTTTAACTCTTACTTTTATACTTGACTTGAAGTAACTGTCATTTTCAGTGTTGTGCCACTTCTCCATCTTGGAGCTCCACTTCCTTGGTTAGTGATAAAGTGCTATATATTAAGGAACATGGTTTTTAACCGTCTGTCAATTCTAATACTTAGCTCCAATCATGTCCAATATTTTTATCCCACTAACTTTGAACCAACTCAATTAATTAATTTATAATCCAAATTAATTAATTAGATATAATCAAATTAATTAATTTGGATTGGGCTTTTAATTGGGCTTTAATGGATTTGGACTAAAAAATATCTGGTGCAAACAATTATATATATGATTATGATTATTGATAATTAATTCGAGCTAGAATTCTTAATTAGACTAATTTGTTGCTGCTTTGTGGTACACCTTGTATGACTCTAATATTAGTGCATGCCTAAATTGAACTTAAATAATATTAATGATGTATTAAAACATTGGAATTATTTGTTTTATATGTATGAATTAGAATGCTAGCTAAATAAGAGGGAATATAAGAGATTATCGACTATGTGTAAGTGAGACTCACATAATTGGGTGCATTTGGAAGCCTATGTAGTGACCTTTTAGTTTCTTAATTATATCCCTAATATTTAATTTAAAATGTATTAAGTCAAACAACAAGTTAAAGTAATTAGAAATATTATGAAGAAGTAAGGAATATTAGCGGTGGAACACCAAAGTTACAGTATACCTTGATGTATGGTAGCATTTCTAAAGAATAAATAAAGAGTTGACTTGAGAATTTCAACACTTATCTTCTTCTTTAACCATTTCCACGATATGATCTATCACTTAAACCCTCTCCTAACATATTTTCCAGCCATTTTAGAGTAGAGTGAACTTAAGCAAATTAAGGAAAGAAGTCAAGGAAGTGATTAGAAGCAAGCTTAGTACAAAAATCAGCACTTAGGTAAGCTATAAGTTTTTTCTAAATGATGAAAAATTTTTAATATGGAGGGAAGAATGTAATACCCTACCTCTTCCTTTATTCACCGTTGCTTTGGATATTTTGATTATATATATGATTATGATTATTGATAATTAATTCGAGTTAGAATTCTTAGACTAATTTATTGTTGCTTTGTAATACACCTTGTACGAGTCTAATATTATTGATTTTGTTAGGGATTATGCATGTCTAAGTAGAACTTAAATAATTTTAATGATGTATTAAAACATTGGAATTATTTGTTTTATATGTGTGAATTAGAATGCTAGCTAGATAAGAGGGAATATAAGAGATTATCGTCTATGTGTAAGTGAGACCCACATAATTGTGTACATTTGAAAGCTTATGTAGTGAGCTTTTAGTTTCTTAATTATATCCCTAATATTTCATTTGAAATGTATTAAGTCAAAAGCTAAATTAAAGTAATTAGGAATATTATGATGAAGCAAGGAGTATTAGTGGTGGAACACCAAAGTTATGGTGTACCTTGATGTAGGTAGCATTTCCAAGGAATAAATAAAGAGTTGACTTGAGAATTTCAACACTTATATTCTTTTTTAACCATTTCCACGATATGATCTATCACTTAAATCCTCTCCTAACATATTTCCAGCCAATTTAGAGTATAGTGAACTTAGTAAATCAAGGAAATAAGCCAAGGAAGTTATTAGAAGCAAGCTTAGAGCAAAAATCAACACTTTGGTAAGCTATTTGTTTTCTTACTCTTGTATTTTGTTCTTGAAAGATTTTTGCTTAAGGAATTAGAATTATATGATACATATGAAGTATATATATAATATATGGTTATTGATGAGAATTGATTAAATTATGGCTAGCTATGAGGTTGAAAAAAAAAAAGTTGAGACACTTATACTAAATTGTGAAGAGAAAACTTGGTGAAATTTAATTTTACAAATATCATCTTGATGACTTAGGAAAGTTCAATTGATCCGAAATTTTAACTGAGAATACATTTATGTGTCATCTATATACCTGCAAAATTTTAGATTATTAGAATCCATTTGATAGGGTAAACAAATCTTGAAATATAAGCTACCAACTAGTGTTCTTTACAGGGCGGAATTATAAAGCTACTAAAATTATTGTGTTTCAAGGGATAAATGATCTTTGTTTTGGATGATGGTGAATCTAGGTATTATGCAAACATTGATTTTATTGAGATATTGTAAATAATTCAAGTCAATTTCATGTATTAATTGAATTCTACGGGTGGTTGATAGTTTTAAATTTATCCATGCCCTAAAATTGTTACACTAATGAATGGGGTGTGACATTGAATTAAGTGAGTCTTTTAATTAAGAGTGTTTTTGGGTGGGGTTACCCCTTTTATAAAATTAAAAATGGGGAAGATTTACCCCTCTCTTATATATATATAAAAAAAAAACCATAATTTGTGGTCATGTGCAAAGGTTGTGCATTGATGCATTAATATATTTTGACCACCCATAATTAAAAAAAAAAAATTATCATGTATTGATACTGTTAGATAATAGTTGTTAGTTGATAGTTGTATTTAATAGTTATTAGTTAGTAGTTGTATTTAATAGATGTTAGATAGAAGTTGTTAGTTGGATATTGTATTTTATTGGTATAGCTCAATTCTTTTGTATATAAATAGCCCTAAGGTAATTCTTGCAACACGCACAATATCAATAACATATTCTCAGTTTTCTCTTTCGTCTTCTCTCTAGTATCTCTAATAACATGGTATCAGAGCATGGTTCTCTGAAAATCTGATCCGAAAATTCTTTGTTTTGTTTTTTATTTACAAAATCAATTTTGTCAGTCTTCTAACGTGTTTCTGGTTATCCAAACGATCGGCTCTATATATCAAATTGTTCCTCTCTTCAACTCCAATTGGCTGTAAGTGGATTTACAAAATTAAAACTCATTCTCATGGATCAGTTGAACGATATAAAACTCGTCTAGTTTCCAAAAGATACACACAAGAATATGGCATTGACTATGAAGAAACTTTTGCTCCAGTTGCACGATTAACATCGGTCTGCTGTCTTTTAGCCGTTTCTGCTATCAAGTAATGGGCACTTAGTCAGATAGATGTCAAAAATGCTTTTCTTAATGAAGATTTGCTGGAAGAAGTCTATATGCACCCTTCACCAGGATATTCCTCTTCACAGAAAGTATGTTGCCTCAACCGTGCACTATATGGTCTCAAACAAGCTCCACGTGCCTGGTTTGCCAAATTTAGTACTACACTGGCAAATTTTGGTTTTCAATCAAGTCCTCATGACTCTACATTATTCATCCAACAAACAGCCCAAGGCATAACCCTCTTGTTGCTTTATGTTGATGACATAATTATTACAGGTGATGATGTTAAAGAAATCTCTGATGTCAAATTACTTTTCCATCGTCAATTTGAAATGAAAGATCTTGATTCTCCAGTTATTTTCCTGGACTTGAAATCTCTTATGATTCCTTTGGCTACAATCTCACTCAGACAAAATATGCTTCAGATTTACTTTATCGAGCAGAAATTATTGACAATAAAATTGTTTCTACTCCAGTTGAATATAATGTTCGATTCAATACAACTGATGGTTTTCTTCTGGCAGATCCTACATTATATAGACAACTGGTTGGAAGTCTGATCTATCTCACAGTCACTCGACTAGACATTGCTTATGTTGTTCATGTTGTCAATCAGTTCATGTTTGCACCTAGATCCATTCATTTTGCTGTTGTCCTTCGAATACTCTGTTACGTCAAAGGAACATTATCTCACGGATTGCATTTTTCTTCCACATCCTTTTTACTCTTATCAGGTTATTCTGATGCCGATTGGGCAAGTGATCCAACAGATAGACGCTCAGTGACATGTTATTATTTTTATCTTGGAACGTCACTTATTTCTTGGCGCAACAAGAAACAATCCGTTGTCGCTCGCTCCAGTATAGAAGCAGAATATCGTGCCTTAGCCGATGCCAGTTCTGAACTTCCATGGCTCCGCTGGTTTTTAAATGACATGAGAGTTAAACAATTTGCAGCTACAATACTTCATTGTAACAATCGCAGTAGCATTCAAATTGCTCATAATGATGTTTTTCATGAACGCACAAAGTACATAGAAATTGATTGTCACTTTGTTCGATATCATCTTCTTTGCAATACTCTTCAATTGACCTCTGTTACATCTACAAATCAAATTGCTAATATATTTATAAAATCACATCTTTCTGCGTGGTTTCAAGATTTGAAAAGCAAACTCAAGATGTCTTCTTTGCCACCTTAAGTTTGAGAGAGAGAGAGAGAGAGAGAGAGAGAGAGAGAGAGAGAGGAGGGAGGGGGGGGGGGGGGGGGGGGTGGTTAGATAGTAGTTGTTAGTTAATGGTTGTATTTAATAGTTATTAAATAGTAGTTGTATTTAATAGATGTTAGATAGAAGTTGTTAGTTGGAGATTGTATTTAATTGGTATAGCTTAATTTTTTTTTGTATAACTCTTGTCAATATTAATAACAAATTCTCAGTTTTCTCTCTCGTCTTCCCTCTAGTATTTCTAATAAGAGATGCATTAATATACTTGTTTCCAATAAATAGAAAAAAAAAATCATAATTTGTGATTATGTATTGGCATATTAACTTAAAATTGTGATTGGGAGATGATATTTATTTTTCAAAGAAATATATTAACACATAGAGTGAGTGGCTAACACACATTTCATAGTAATCCACTTTATTATTATTATTATTTTTTTTTTGAATAGTAGCAATTTTTTATAAAAATTAAAATAAATTTTTTTATCATGTATTGATACGTTAATATACTTGATCTACAATAAATATAAATAAAAAAAAAGCATAATTTGTGATTGTGCATGAACATATATTAATTAATATAGAATTGTGATGGTGAGTTGACATATTAACATAGAGTGGAACGACTTCGTAATAATCCATTTTATTTTTTCTTTCTGTGAATTATAAGGTTTGATTGGGATATGTATCTATTTTGAAATGTTTGAATATTTGAAATATAACATTATATACTATTTTTTATAATTTAAATTCAAATTTATATTCATTTCAAACTATCATTTATATAAATCGACCCTAAACTTATTCCTAATTTCCTCCTTTTCTTTATTTAGATAGTGATGAGAGATAAAAATAGCCAATAATATGGTGGGCCTAAATTAATTATTGGGCCCACTATGACATAGTATCAATGCAGAATATGAGAAGATGAAGACTGATAGAAAGGCCCATTAGGAAAAAGCCCAAAAGGTCACTCCCAACTACACTAAGGCGAATACATCACTTCGCCCTTCGTAAAGGCTCTTCACCCTCCTTGCAATAAATGCAACTTGTTCAGCAAGTTTCATAAAGAAAGCTGAGGTCACAAAGTACTTACGTCACATTGCTTTTGTCAGAAGAAATTCATACTTATGCGGCGTACCCACGCCTATACTTGTACCAACTATCTGCCATCTGATAAGGATAAGGACAAGTGCATATATTATCTTTCAGAGTCTAAACACCGACTCCATCAATCAAAAGGTATATTGCCTTTCCCCCATTTACCCTTTAACCTAAAGGGCTTGGGACCTATAAAAGGAAAGAAGGAAATCATAAATGAGGTCAGATGAAACTCTACATTTTCAACTATCTCCTTTCTTCACATAAACATAGAACTTGAATTAACTTGAACGTCGGAGGCTCTTCACCAGGCAACCAGCCTGGCCCTCTTGACTCTGTTTTCTTTTACAGGACCATTGAATCTAGGCCCAACAACTGAGATCCAGCCCAAAACAAATACTTGTTGATTTAAAACTCTTCAAATTGGCGTCGTCTGTGGGGATCGTTGGCAGATCTCTTTATTAAATCAAAACAACCATGACTCGCTCTAATCCAAATGATGTTCCAAGCCTTACTCACTCTTAACAATCGTCCCCTCCACCCACAAACACTCAAACTCCCCCAACTGTTGATCTAAATACTTCCTTACAAGCACTAAGTACATTAATCACTCAACAAATCCCTCCTGATCCTAGTACTACTCCTCATACTACCTCTAACCCAGACCTCACCCCTGCACTACAGCTTTTAAATGTTCTTACCTCTGCTGTACAAGCTGCTTAACAACAACAGCAAACACCTCTAGGTTAAAATGAAAGTATTGTTCCTGAAACAGCACATAGGGGGACAACACGACAACTGAATTTTGAAGGTCAGACTGGAAGAGATCCCATACTGACTAAAGATCACATAGTGATAAGAATAGTAGGAGAAAGAATAAGATCAGAAGTGGCGTGTGCAGAGAGGGGAGACTTACCAATAGAAGATGAAGATGCAGAGATACCTCCACTTAGGAGAGAATGTCTGCATAAACATGATAGAGGAAGGCATGATAGAGAAGACAAACGTTCTCATCATCATGATAGAGATGATGCGGAGCGAAGTGGGAGGAGGAATAGTCAGGGAAGGGGTAGATCTAGAGAGAGAGATAATCTGGAGGGACATTCCAAAAGAAAGGGATGAAGAAGTAATGAATCTGAATCTGAATCTGGTTCTTCTTCACTGAAAGAGAACCAGGGAGCAACTAGTAAAGGAGAAGAAGTGGAGATAAGAAACAAATTGAATAAGTTTCTGGAAGAATTCGCTAAAGATGGAAATCATAAGGGAATAGATAAAAGTCTGAAACTTGCCCTTAAATTCCCTTTTGTTAAATCCATCAGTACTTATCGTATGCCTGGAAAATTCAAACCACCTTCGCTCAAGAAGTATAATGGCGAAGTAGATCCCAGAGTCCATATCATGGATTATAAACATGCTGTTGAACTTCAAACGATGAGCGACGAAGCACTATGTCGAGCTTTTTGAAATTCATTGGAGGGCGCAGAAACTAGATGGTTTGATTCACTAAAGGAAGAGAGTATAGCCTCCTTTGGTCAATTAGCGACTGCCTTTATGTATCTCTTTGCCTCCAGCATTCCAATAGAGAGAAAGACTCAGTACCTTGAATCAGTCACATAGAGAGAGAATGAGCCTTTAAGAGATTTCATGGCTCGATTTAACAGAGAAGCTCTCAAAGTCACTCAACTTGATCAAAATAGAGCGGTCGAAGCTTTGCAAAATGGTACGTCTCATATTGATTATTTTAAAGCATTATGCAGACACGCTCCTCAAACCTTAGAGGATGCTATGGCATAGCACAAAAATATATAAGACAAGATGATGCACTAGTCTTTAGCCATTTTTCAAAGTGAAGAAAGACAAAAGTTGATGTGTGTGAACCCTTAATTTTGCACCCTCCAGTATGCATTTGAAACTTAAAGGCACCTAGGCTCGGTAAATAGACCTCTGAAAGCCAAATCGCCAAAGATCGCCAAAAGCCCAAAAACTGAGAATCCGAGCCTCGGGACCCGAGACTCGGGACCTACCCATTTAGCCTCTAAATCATTCTTATATCATCCGAGATTTAATAACGAGAACAACGCAACTAGAATCACCAAAAACGGAGTTGAAACGAGCGAGAACGGGTCAAAACGGCGAAACCGGGCGTCAAAAGCCCATCAGTGACCGCACAAAGCCTGTGCGGTTTCGCACAGCCTGTGTGCATTCCCAAATGCCTTCTGTGCGGTCACCAAGTGTCTGTGCGTCTGTCTTCTCCTGTGCGATCCCAGAAGCCCTGTGTGCGGTTCCAGAAGCCCTGTGTGCAGTTTTGAGCATCAGAATGTCAAATCCCACATCGAAACTTCATGGTTTTTGCCTCCAACCTTCTTCCTATATAAACTAGCCCTCCCAACTCATTTCTACACAACTTATTACTCAAAAATCTAGCTAAATCAAACCTAATTGGTTAAAAGCTAGCCCTTTTTTTAAAGGCTTGGTTCGAAAGAGCTGCCTTTTAGTTCAAATCTTTGTTCTTGTTGGGTGGTTGTTCGTGGGTTCTCTCAAGCCAGTTTGAGAGAGTCCTAAGAGCCGTCCGAGTATCCATTAGGAGGCTTTGGTTCCGCCGAGTCAAGCCAAGGTAGAATTGCGATCCAATCACCCGCTCCGTCTATACGTCCCGAAGTCTCGTCATCAAAAGGTATTTATTTTCTTCCTTATTTATTTATTTATTTGTTTGTTTGCTTTCTTTGCTTGCTTTTGTTTGCTTTTAGTTTAGTTTCTTTTATTAGTTTTCATTTAGCTTAGTTTCTTTTATTGCTTTGCTGTTATTGTTATTTCCCCTTTGCATATTCCCCTTTTCTTTTATTCCCTTTCTTTTAAAGTTCTTTTATTTTAGCTTAGTCATTTCTTTCCGCTTTCTCATAATATGATCCCTATTTCTTCAATCCCTTTCTTTTAATCACTTTAAAGGCATGTTAATTAGAATC
>CATKHJ010768951.1:0-16455 GCA_949750685.1 Vernicia montana | reverse complement strand
CTTCCTTCAAGCTATTCCTTTTCCTTTTTATATCTTAGGGTTACAAGAGTTGAGTAATACCCTCTTTGCCCCCAACAGCTGAAAGATGTCGAAAAGAGGAGAAAGTAACGTTTTTAAACCATCAAATCATGCACGACCGTGCACTATGAACTGCACGATCGTACATCATTAAAACATAACTTTTCGCTTTTTTTCCTTGAGATATAGAATCTAATTTGATTTGCACGGCCGGGCACCATTATCTGCACGGTTGTGCACCTTAGACATAAAGACAATTGATTTACATGGCCATGCAAATCATTCTGCACGGTCATGCCAACTTCAAAACCTTCTGTTCAGCCTCCTTTCCTTGATTTTCATTCCAAAAATAACCCTACGCTTGAAATTAACTTTAAAACACATAAAATAAAAATAAAAACTAATTAGAAATAATAAAATTAATCAAAATAACATCTTAAAAACACTACAAATTTGTTCATAACAACAATCTCTATACTCTCCATATTCAATCCGTTGTCATATGAGATCAAAAACCCATAAATTAACAGTAAAACCAAGCAGAAAAGATGAAGAAAATGGAGTTTCATTTCATGTATTGAAGGAACAAGTTAATGGTGATAATTTAGGGCTTCATAAGTGATAGAAAGAAAGGGATTTTTAATGGAAATCAAAAAAGGGCAAAACAAGCATCGAATTGCATATTCGAAGCTTCTTCTAACTATGCAATTTTAGGATTTTCATAGGATTTGTTTTTAACAATTTTCTTTATCAATTGTGTTAATTTATAGCAAAAAAAGACGAAAAGAAGAGAAATTAAATAAGCTAAATAGTGGACTGTGTGAATATTTATGTACAAATTTTGAGCGAGAAGTAAAGGAAAAATAAAAATGGTATAAAAGAAAAAAATAACTAACAAAAAAAGTAAAAGTTCAAAATAAATCTTATAAAAACAAATAAATAAAAAATGGTAAATGTCGTAATTTCCTCTTTTGATTTAGCAAGCAAGTCATCACTGGGCCTCTTAAAAGTCCAAATATATTTTGGGAAATGGATTGGATTGTTATGTTCATCAAATAAAAGGCTCAAATATATAGAATTCAAAAATGGGTATTGCCATATAAATTCTTAAAACTGAATGAATTCAATTGCACTGGATTAAATTTTTTTTTTTTTTTAATTGACCTCTTCAAAATGATAAATAAAAAATTTAAATTTTACACTGAATATAATAGATAATAAATTTTTTTAAAATAATTTTACAATTTAGACGTTTCAACACTTATATTACTTATATATTAAAATATTATTTTTAAGTTTTCATCAAATATCACGTTAAAATAGTCAAATTATTTGTACAACCAACCGATTTCATATTAACAAATTAAAATATTATTATAATAATTATATCTATTTTTTCAATGAGAAGACATTTATATATTTTTTGTTTCGTTATCCTTAAAAAAAAATTTGAAAAAAGTAAGACTATATATATATATATATATATATATATATATATATATATATATATTCAAACCAATCAAATAATATAATAAAAATAAAAATGAAATATTATGACATATATTGATGGTTACAATTTATATATTCTACATGGACCTTTTATTTTGACCATCAAATTTTATTAGAGATTATTCCACATAATGAATTAATACAAATAAACATCCTTATTGCTATGGCCAACATCCTTATTGCTATGGCCAATGATCTTCCTGTGATCACCAAGATGAGAGTGGTGGGATACTTTGTTCATTTCTAAAGAAATTAGAAGGATCAACTTGGGTCTTCACATGCACCAATCTATCAAAATTAATCTTGAAATACTTTAAACCCCAAATGCTTGCTTGTTTATAACTTGTGTTTCCAAGATTATTAGTTCCAATGTCAAGATCCCTATAGTTAATATAAGCTAATCTTGGATTTTTAGAAACATATGGAGCCAAGAAACTATAAAGCCTTCTTATCCAACTTATATGTTTTATTGATTCTTCAATTCCTTCATCATCCCAATAAACCAAATGCTGAATTTTATACAAATTCCCAGCTCTATGTGGAAATGGAATGCTAGATTCTGAAATCTCACTCATTCTTCCACCATAAGGACTCAAAATCAATTGACCTGAACCAATTCCGACTTCGAAAAGTCTTTCCCATATACCCTCCAATGCAATTTCAGGCATTGGTTCTTTCACATAATCAGATTTTGCTTTGAAAAATCTAACAGAAGGTTGAGTTCTTTCAAGCAAAATATCTAAAGATGTGTTTCTTGAAAATCCGGCGAAATAAAGAATGGATTCAATCCAACTCATTTCAGTGCAATCTTCTTTCACTAAACCAAGTTCAGGAAAGCTTTGTTGCATTAATGGAATAAGCCTATCAACTCCACCAAGAAACAAAGAATTGAATGCAGCTCTTACTGTAGTATTTCCTTGTTGAGTAGTTGAATTAACTCTTTCTATAATAATTCTAATGAACAAATCTTCATTAAATTTATCTGCAATACTTTGCCATTTATGAACAAGATTTGTTAAATTTTGTTCAAGTGTTCTTTCTACTGTAAATACAGTTACAGTAGAAGGAACTTGAACTAAATTTACTTTCCAAGCAGTAACAATTCCAAAAGTATTTCCACCACCACCTCGAATAGCCCAAAAAAGATCTTCACCCATTGAAGCTCTATCAAGAATTCTACCATTAACATCAACCATTTGAGCATCAATTATGTTATCCGCGGCGAGACCATATTTTCTTAGCATCAAACCATAGCCTCCTCCACTAAAATGCCCACCAACACCAACAGTTGGGCAAACACCTGCAGGAAAACCAAGATTTTGACTCTTCTGTGCAATACTATAGTAAAGTTTACCTATAGTTGCACCAGATTGAACCCATGCAGTGTTGTTTGTTGCATCAACGGTTACAGATTGAAGATTGAACAGATCAACAATCACAAATGGGAGTTCAGAAACATAGGAAAGACCTTCGTAGTCATGGCCTCCACTTCGAACTCTTATTTGCAACCCATGTTTCTTAGAACAAGTAATGGCAGCTTGAATGTGGGAAAGATTTAAAGGGGTAACGATCACTTGAGGTTTTGGTGTTGTGCTTGTGTTGAATCTTTTGTTGTTTATAGAGATTTGCAAGATTGATAAGTAAGAAGAGTTTATTGGGGTGTAAATGAGTTTTGAAATAGAATTAGAATCTTGAAATTGTTGGCTAAGACATTCAAGAAAATCTTCATGGGTATGAGCTGAAGTTACCCAAGAAAATGAAAAGAGAAGAGCAAAAACAAATGGCAACATTAAAGATCTTGGAGAAGACATGTTTGTTTTTGTGGATGTGATTTTGTTCAAGAGAGATCTCCTTTATTTATAGTGGAGAGATTAGGATTATGATATGGTTTGTTTGTGTGCGAAATTGAAAATGTGAATGAGGATGGAAAATTTTTCTTGCTGCCCCTTGAGGAGATGACATTTTCAAGCACATCTAGATTGAGTTCTAGTTAGGTTTCTTGAAATATTTAAAAAGAAAATGGGGACGTACGTAGAAAGTTCAATTCAAGAAATAACAAAACAATTTGCATGGAAAGAACTATTGAAAATTGATGTTTGACTATTTATATTTCTTCATCTATATTACGTGCATATTTGTTACTTTTCTTTTGTACGGAAAATAGGTTTTTTTTTTTAAAGTAAATTTTATAGTTGTGCTAAGTGTATAGGTCAGATTAATATTATGATAACATATGTAAATACCATTGTTTTGAAACCCAGTTTGGCCTGGTGGGTTTAACAGAGAAAATCGATTCATAGATTGGTACGAGTTAACTTAAAAAATCGAGGAGGCCTAGAACCAGAAAAAACTCGATGACTTGGACAAATAGATCCAGCTTAAACGGGTTTTGGGAATTTTTTTTTTTTTTTTTACCAATTAAAAGGCACAAAACAACATCTTTTTGTGTCAAAAGATAGATAACGTTCGTTAAAAATGACAGGTAACTTTCGTTATTTCTCAGTAACGTTCGTTATTTCTGAATAATATTTATTAATTTTAATTATATGTACATTATATTCATTTTTAATATATAAATAATAAATATTATTTAAAATTTCAGTTTGATTCCAATTTAATTTCGATTGAACATTTGATCCGTGATCATTTACCTTTATCAATTTAAATATTGTGCCGAATTTGAAAACATAAGTAATTAATGAGTATAAATATTTTTCACTTGACATTTACACATTATTGTATAGTAATCCAAAACCGTAAATATATTATACACGTATTAATTATAATAAGCATATCACCTCAAATAATCTAAACAGAAAGATTGTAAAGAGCTTTTAATTGTGATGTGAATTTGCTACCAACCAGCACACAAGATTGAGGATGGTATTGTTCTTAAATGTGAGAATGGGTTTTGGCTGATCATTATTCATTACTTAATTATTATTTTTATTTAGCAGTAAGATAGTAATTATTCATTAATTATTTTTGAATCTAATAGAATATTGTAAATTTTAAAAACCAAAAATATAAAATACAAAAGAATAATATATGAATGTTCTAAAATTTAAATTATACAGAATTACTCTTCTGTGTTTTAAATTTTTTTAATTATCAAATCAAATGTAAGTCTTTGATTAGGGGTTTGTATATTATATATATGTAACTTGACAAGTTGATGGTTTTTTTTTTTTTTGTTTGCCAGAAGACAAGTTGATGGTAAACGTTGATTATTGGAAAACTTGATTTCAGAAGTTATATATCTATAGGCAAATGCAAATAAATATACATGTACTTTACTGTTCTTCACGAGTTGTATTAATTGCATTCTTTTTCTTGGAGTTGGACTTTTCCTATTTGAAACAGCGGCAAGTAATTTTTTTCATTGGTCAATACCTAAGCAATAAATAAATAAATAAAGGTTTTCTATCTCTACCCCCCAAAAAAAAAAAAAAAAAAAAAAAAAAAATCTACCAGTTAATTAATGGAAAATATAACATAGCGACAAATGCACCGTATAAAATTGTAAGTGTTGGAATTCTCTTCCCTCAATGTTAAAAGAAGTCCATATATATGTAATAAACTAAAATTTTGTAATTTATAATCAAATTATAGTTTTGAGCACAAATGAAATAAAGTTTAAAAAAAAAAAAAGATTTTATATATTTTAAAATTTTGCTAATTTCCAAAAAAAAAAAAAGGAATTTTTTTTTTAAAAAAAATCATTTTTCTCTTATTTATATTTATTTGTAATTTTGACTTCAAATAATGTTTGAACTTAAGATATCTCAATTTTAAAGATAATTGTGGTATTATTAAACCCAAAGCTCATTGATATTATTTTTACTCTATTAATCTTAACCGGTTATTGATTTAAGCATTGAATAAGTTACATAATTAAGAACATTTATCACAAAAATCTCCTTTGATCTTCTTTCAATCTCTTTCTAGATGTTCCTTCAAAAAAAAAAAAATCTCTTTCTAGATGATGTATATTTGTCCTTAAATTCAAGTTAAAACGCATGATTAAAGTTTAATAATGTTTTAATAACTTGTATGCTTGATTAAAATGATCTCTTTGTAATTTGCAGAAAAGAAATTTAAATTAAAAAAGAGAGAGAGAAAGAAGAGAGAAACTTCTCATTATATGTAATAAGTCAATGATTGCTTCAAATGTCTTTTCCTGAATCCTTCCTCAAAGTTTTAGAAGAAAGTTCAAATAATTAATTATATTTATAGTGTACAAGAAATCTACGTATATAATAATAATAACTGAATTCAAAATTTATTTACAAAACTTATAAAAACTGAACTCAATAATTGTTTACAAAATTATTTTTCCATATGTTAAGTAATTCTCACAAAAATTAAATTTATATAAAATTATTTCATCAATTTTTTACTATATCATTATATTTTTGCAAACCCCAATTAATTATATGGACAAATACAAATAATATTTTTTTTATTATTTTCAACTAAAATATATATAATAAATTTGATTTATATATTTTTCTTTATATTAATATATAAAATTATCAAAAGATGATATTATAAAAATAAAATTTAATAAAAATTCGTTCAAAAACGTAGGCTCATCACTAGTTGAATATAATATATATGAAATCATTTTCAATAATAAAGAATACACTAGCTATTAGACTGAATATACTATTATACTCTGCAGCTTAATTATTTTTACTGTTAATTTAATAATATAATGAATATATTAATTGCATGACTTTTTTTTTTATCAAATAGATTATGCATAACATGTTAACATTTTCGATGTACACTTTTGATTATATCTTGTTCAAAATCATATTAATTATCTTAATTGTAATAAAATCAAAATTTTAAAGAATAAATATATTAACAAATTATTTTTTTGTAATCAGAATGTTAATTAGTGAAATTCAATAACCACTAAAATAATTGATTAATGTTATAAACACATACAATTTTTCAATTAAAATTATTCTTTTTATTGAATAGAATAATGCTATATATATTGCAATAGCTACGTCTATAGTGCTAAATATAGCGACTTAATGTTACATTACTCTTTATAAATTTACGTTTGACAAACTAATTTAATTAATATATATTATAAACTATTAATAAAATTTATTCATATTGTATATTTGTATCATTACTTTCTATAATTACATTTTAAAACACCCTTTCCATATTATAAAAATAAAGTAATTTACTATTTAGTCCCTGTATTTTGAGCGAATTCACACTTTGATCCCTTTATTTTAAAAACTCAATTAAGTCAATCTTATATTTTGAATTTGTTAACTGTTTGGTCTTTTCGTCCAAAATTTTTTCACTTTTCCGTTAAAAAAATAATAATTTTAATAGACTAAAATACCCTTCTCTCTTCACAACCACTCATATCCTCCCATTTCTTCTATCTCTCTTTCCTTATGCCTTTCTCTCTCTCCACAATACATATCTAAGTTTCTTTTTTTTTTTTTTTTAAAGGTATACCATTGATACAATCATCACAAAATTAAAAACTCATCAATCAAAAACCATCGCCGATTTACAACAAATTGCGAAGAAACTAATCTCCATCATGAATTTGCAGCAGCTCACAAAGAAAAAGACAATTGCCATCGTCGATCTGCAAGCTTGAACTAAGTAATTGATTAGGGAATGCAAAAGTGTCTTCATCTGTGGGAACTATTTCATATCCAAAACAACCTTGAACTAATTCATTTGCTGCTGCCATTTTTTTTTTTATCTTTCTTGTTGTGTGAAATGAGATTTTATTTATTATTTTTTTTTTATTTGAGTAGCCAAACTGAAATTATGGCTTTGTGGACCACGATGCTAAGATTCAATCAGAACATTAAATAGGAAGATGATGAATCGCATATATATATATATACACAAAACAAAGTAATTAATTAAAATCATAATAATAATTAAGAAAAGTAATATTTGTTAATACAAATTTAACTATTGGTTACTGTGAATTCTTATTGTGAAATTTACAATATCAAAGGGAAAATTTATTTCTATGGTGGAAAGTGAAAATTTAAGAGAAAATAAATGGTATTTTAGTCTTTATATTGCATTTAACGGTAAAAATAAATGGAATGATCAAACAGTTATCGAATTCAAAATGTAAGGATGACTTAATTGAGTTTTTAAAATAAAAGAATTCAAATGTGAATTCGTCCAAAACACAAAGATTAAATAGTAAATTACCCTAAAAATATGAATCTAAATACTACTATAAAATTATAATAAAATTTATTATTGATATAATATCATAATATTAGTATTGGACTAAATCCAAGGGCAAGAGAAGCCCACAAAAAAAGAAACCCACTACTTATACATAGGTAATCTATTAAGGAGTTTTTATACAAATACTCAAAAAATACAAAATTGTTGTAAAATAAAGAACAATTATGAAGAATAGAGAAACAGAGAATAGAATAACAATAGAAGAGAATAATTTGTGTGTATAACTTTATTGATTGTAACACCTATTTATAGGTGTAAAAGGTTACAGAGATAGGAATAGGAATAGGAATAGAAAGAGAATTCTATTTACATAAGAATATCTATCTATAGAGATAGGATAGACATCCAATCCAAATACACCACTTAAATATTATCACAACAAAAATATTCTTATATGTATCTTTCATTCTTTTTTTTTTTTTTTCAAAAATACAACTTATTAAAATTTTTATTTTTGAAAAATACTCCACTTTCAAATGTATATCATAAGTATATTAAATGTACATCATAAGTATATAAATAAAAGCATTTTTGAAAACCTAAAAAGATAAAAGAATATTTTTGAAAAAAAAAATTTTAAAAATTGTATTTAGTATAATTTCCTCATCTATTAAAGATAAAGAATTCTTAAAACCCTAATCTCTAATATCAGTATTTTACTCTCTAGAATTGTCTTAACTTAATTTGAGATTGACTTAGCTATCGGAGTATACTCGCTGAAAATACTTCCGGCACTCACTTTGATGGTCTTTCTCTTCATCTTGTAGGTACTGATGAACAAAGTATCATCAATTATATTTTTATTCAATTTTTGAAATCATTGCTTAATTCTAATCAAACACAACCTTAACCAAAAACAAAAAACAAAAGAACTAATACAAAAGATATTTTCCCTATTGAATATGAACTCTAAAAAGCGGGGGAGAAAATTGAACAAAATCTTCCAACTAGAAAAAAAATATTCCAAAGCTTTGATGTTTTCTACTGGAAAAAAAAAAATCCAATAGATAAAATTTTTCTCTAGTATGGTATAGTTAAATGTATTTGGATACCCATATACCATAGTAAATTCCCAAGGAGAGGAATTTGGACCAACAACTGCACAATGAATAAATTGTGGATCCGCATGAAGAATTCGAGTAGTGATTAAATCATCTCTCCAAAACAACCAAATACCCCCACTAAAACTACAAGCCTCAACTTCAATTCATTCACCATACTCAATAGCAATGGAAATCTTATCAGCACTATCCCCACTCACCTTGGTCTCAACCAAAACTAAGATGCTAGGTCTACTTCGATGAATCAACCCTTTAATGGTTAACAAAAAATCTTTATTTGGTACACCGTGACAATTTCATACAAATACAAACATAAACTTAAATAGAAAGAGAGAAAATCCTCTATTGGAGGTGCAAATCACCTATATAGGTATCATGTACCAGCTCATCATGTAACATATCGATGTCAGTATCCATTTCTGCTGCAATCCCTTTCCCTCTATCCACTATGTTCGGTGCTGAAGGATGTGGATGTTGTGAATTTTGAATGTTATGATGTGAGACATAATCTCCCACACCATGGTCCACAATTTGACTCTGACATACCACCGTTCTAGATAAGACACCTTGCCCTACCTTCCCATACACTACCACATGCTCAGTAGTGGTTGCTGCATTATTAGAAATAGTTGTTTGTAGTTCTTTTACTAGATGTTGAGCTATCCCTGCAAAGCTATGAGTTTTTCCAGTCCTAGTTAGAGATTGTCTATCATTACTAGGAACCACCTCAAGCATGTCATGTTGCTCTATTGTCCCCTTTGACATATCCACCTAGTCCTCCATTAAGTCTCTATGTTGTTGTCAAGACTTCTTACTAGCTCCTAGACCTCGTGACAAACCTAAATTCTGTGAAGCAGTCACTGTGTTAATCACCTCCAATTTGGCATCATCTTCTTGTTCTTGATCCTCCAACTGGAGAATCAAAAACTATGACCATCACCAACTCATTGTCTAGTAGATTCTTTCACCTTTATCATCCTCTCCCTAACTGTACCTTCTTTCAATATTGTTCCACCATTCCTAGTAGAACTCCGTATTGGCCTCCTCTTTGGTTTATGGGCTAACATCCATGACCCATATGATTCCACTACGTCAGGTCTCTCAACCCCCCCTCTTACCATGTACACTGACCCATATTCCTTTTTGTGCTTTATTCTTCTTTCTTTGTGGCATCTTCACATCATTTTGTTGGACACGTCTCAATTATATGTCCATAACAACCACAAGTAAAACAAATAAGATGCATCTCTTCATACTCAAACGGTCAGATCTTCTTTCGAAGCCTGAATTTAGCAATGAGTGGTTTAGAAAGATCCACTTCCACACATACTATCGCAAATTTTCCACGAGTAGCTGCAGTAGTTCTATCATCAAACCCCATTGGAATGCCAATATGTTTAGTTGCCCTAAGTAGAAAACTCTTGTCATAGTACTCAATTGGCAAATTTGGAAACCGAACCCAAACCATAGCCCTATCAATCGATGTTTGAGAGGATTAAAATTAGGTCTCCATTGCCTTATTGTTATATAATGGTCTATTATAACCCATGGTCCACCTATCAATGTATGTTCATATTCATCTTTGTTTGTAAACCTAACTAAGAAGAAATCATCTCATAACCCATGGTCTCCATGAGGAAAAATGCTCTTTATTTGTGGTTATATGCTGGCAATTATGGCAACATAGGAATAATTGGGTTTGGAAACAAAAATCTTCCACTGCGCATAGGATCATTAACTCTGCTGGTCAGTATCTTTGACAGTGGCAGGATGCACAGGTATGTTCATCTCATAATGGTCCTATATGTCCAGTAGTAGGGGATGGGGATGTTGCATGGACTAAACTAGCAGTTGGGTGGGTAAAAGTAAATGTTGATGCAGCAGTGTTTCATGCTTTGGGAAAGGTGGGTGTTGGGTGTGTAGTTAGTGACGAGGCAGGGGTGATGTTGTGGGCAAGATTAGCGGTTGTGCAAGGTGTTTACCCAGTAAGAGAAGCTGAAGCATTTAGTATAAAGGAAGCTCTCTCATGGATAAAGGCTAAGCAACTGGATAGGTGTGTTTTTGAGTCAAATTCATTGCAAGTAATAGAAGCTTTAAGAGGTCTGAATAATAATTCTCTATTTCATTTGATTATTGAAGATTGTAAGCACTTCGCTAAGTCTTATAGGCAAGTGCAATTTCGTTTTGTTTGACGATATGCGAACGGTGCAGCGCATTGTTTAGCTCAAGCTGCTCGTTCTTTATCAGGTCTGCAGGAGTGGAGTTTACACCCTCCTAGTTTTATTTTTCATGTAATACTTGCTGAGTGTTCTTATTAATTTAAGTATTACTGAATTTCAAAAAAAAAAAAAAACTAAGAAGAAATCATTGGCTAGGTCAATAACTTCATTTCTTGACTTAATTCCCCATATTTGTTTAATGCGATGGGTTAAACAATTATACTCTATCGAGTGATCTAAAACTTTAATAATTAGGATTTGCTGCCATAGTTTACGAAGTCTTGTTTTGTCCCCCATTGTCAATCTAATAATAGGGCAATCACAATTCTCATCATCATTATCATCTTTTTCAAATTTAGATTTTAAAAAACCATTTGCTTCATCATCCTCATCACTCATGGATTGATCCTGTGGGCAATCCAACAAGACCTCATCCTTATAAGATGTTTTCTATTTTTCCTCGAAAGGAAAAACCTTCTAAGCTTGATTAGTCACTTCTTTCGAACAAGCCAAATCTCCCACCCTAACTTTCACCTTTTTGCTACTACGTAGCAACTAGTTATCTTCCTCCACACTCTTACATGACACCTCCACAGCCACCTCCTCCATTGCAAAAGAAGAGAAATACTTATTTGCTCTTGCACTACTAGAAATATTCCTTTTTAATAGAATGTAGATCACATTGTTAAAAATTAAAAAAATTTGATGCTAAGCTAATAAAAATTAGCAGCATTATCATTTGATTTATAAAATTATCGTAATCAATTTTTTTTTAATATTATTATAAATATTTGACAACATAATTAATGTGTTGTTAATATATGTTCATATTTAATAGCACTATCGACTTGTTGTTATAGATATATATTTGCTATTAATTGTTAATTTTAACAACGTATATCAAATAATATTAAATTAATGCTAGTAATTTTAATATTTATGATACTGTTGGTGTAGCCATCTCCTTATATATCTAACCAATTTTAAATTGATATTTTAAAATTTTATTATTGATATGTCTATATTCTTTCAGTTTAAAGACACTAATATTCATTTTATTTTTATATGTCGTTTTTTATATTAATAGTGGTGTATACACCTAACATAATTAAGTTTAATATGTATTTTAAAGGTTTTCATAAGGAGATAGGTTGTTTCTATCACGTCAAACTGTAAACTAATTTTATTATAGTGAAATACATTATTAAGTAATTATAAAATATAAATTTTCACATTCATTTAAATGGTTAAAATCATAAAATTATTATTATAATTAAAAACTAAATATTTACCATCATTCAAAAATGTTTCTCATTCTAATATTTGAAAAATCATCCCAACCCGTTAATTTTATATATTTTGAAAATCTTGAATGGACTGGGCAATGCACATTAAGATAGCGATAGATTTCTTGAGCCAACTCTTTGAAGGTTATAAGGTCCCCCACTAAGTTATTGTCCTAGCCTCTGAGAAACACTTCAATGCTATAATTAGCACATAACACCAAGCTATATATAAGGGAAAATACTTAGATATTAAGAAATCTTAATGTCTAATTAATTAAGTACTTTCTTTCATCATCTCAAAAAAAAAAAAAAAAATTAAGTACTTTCTCTCATATAAATGATGTAATTAAATGAATTTTTAGCTCATTATTTTTAATAAATATCTATATAATGGAAGAAAAATTACTAATCTTTAACTTATTATAAGGTTGCATATATCCATAGAAAAGAGAATGGGAAAAAACTTCTGAAAGATTTTTATATTTTAATTAATTTAATAATAGTGGGTGGAATTGTAATTTTCATATTTGATGGAGATGCTTATGATTAAAATAGACTTTTGTTACATTTTTTATTTAATTTATCCCACTTTAATCATACACTAATATCTTATTTACCCACTTTTATTTTTTTATTATTCCACTTTAATCTTGTAAAAATAATATTTTAATCATTCAAACTTGGAATTGTAGTATTTTAAATTTCATTGGAGTACAGATCTGGGAGCGAAAGAAGGAATTATTTTTGTTTTTTTTTTCCCTGCACTTAATTAGGAAATTTTTCAAGGGATTGGTTTATGAGGGTTTCAATAATAATATTCCAAAATAAATATTCGACTATTATTTTAACATCAAACATATTATTTTATTTTATTATATTAAGTAATTACTTTACAATTATAATTGTTTTTATTTTATTATATTATAATGACAATAAGCACAAATGGGATTTTTCTTTTTTATTTTCATTATGAACTTAAAACCAAATTATTAGTGAAATTAACTCACTCAAATATATACTTTAGCGATGAATATATATACAAATTGAATGTAAATTCAAATTTGATTTCCATGATCAAGACATAGCGAGAAGTCACGATCACTCTTCCTCGTCCACGCATAGTCCCAGAAGTTTCTAAATCTTATGCTTCTATATTACAAGGTGCCACTGAGATCATCGCATCCCCGATGAATGATACTATCACCACCGATCTTGGTGGATTTCGATTAGTCAAAGAGTCTCAGAAGATCTACAATGAACGCATTCAATTATGCAACAACTCCTTGATTGGTAGGATAATTTTATCTAAAGGAGCCCCTAAATTAATTAATTTCTCTTTTATTTTAATTAATTTTAGGTTAATTAATCATATTAATTAATTAATTAATTAATTCTTTTAATTAATTAATTAATTAATCTTTTTAGTTAAGTAATCACTTTGAATTAATTAATTAACCATTTTAATTAATTAATCCACTTAGTTAATTAATTAATTAATTACTCTCCTTGAGTAATTAACCAATTAATTTAATCATCTTTGGATTAATCTCACTTAATCCACTCTCCTTGAGTAGGATTCCCGACTTCCAACACCGATAAAACAGAACTTCGGTCCAGAAAAACACTTCGTCCACTCAATGCAACGGTCCTAGGGCATGGGTAGGCATAAGGCCACTGACCACCCGTAGAACTCATAACATAACTTCCACATACGGCATCATTGCAACTAAACATATAACTTATATCCAAGATCTCAACCTGAACATACATATCCATACATACATAGGCATTCTCATAACAACACATTATCTTACTCATATCATCTTATATCGCATAGTTAATACATATAGTTAACCATCTAATAATGCCACTAAGGCCAAAAGAATATATCTCCCTTACACACACATGGAGCATCTAGAATATACTTCAATACAAAATAATCAAGGAGAAATTACATTAATCCACTTTGTTCTTTAGAAAGAATAATGTCTGAAGAACCGAATCGATGAACTTCTAATCTCCTGGAAAAATGAAATCACTAATGAGATAAAACAATGAGTAGATAATATATAATTATACCTTTCAACTTGGGTTATCATATCATAAGAATAATTCAAGGCTAGGTTTCATAATACATAAATATATGGAATCACATGATGAATGGATATCAATTTGGTTTGATAGCCATAAATACATAATTATTTAGAAATCAAGCAGAGGCTTCCTTACAAGCATGCTCCATATAATTAAGCAAAACCTCCTTACAGGTATACTTTGTTCTTATAAGCAGAGGCTTCCTTACAAGCATGCTTCATAATAAGCAGTGGTCCCCTTACGGACATGCTACATGAAGTGGATTAGACTTCATGACTAGGATCGATACACTTTCTAGCTAGGGTTCGGATATTATACCTTATCCGTAGGTACAATGTGCACAAAATCTGATGTTTGCCCCACATTAGTTTGGGGGATTTCTATCATAAGGTTCATATATATATATATATATATCATAATGAATAGCAAATTGGCTAGGTTTCATACATATAGCTTAATCATTTAGAAGATGGTTCACAATAATTCATAATCATTTGGCTTTTCACAAGAGATTGAATAACATAAGTATACATAAGCTTATAAGATTTTTCATAGAATTTAGGTATAAGCATAATAGTATATTAAATACTCACCATAGCCAAAAAGAATTTCTATACTCTCTAAAAAAAATCCACAATCACCTCAATTCATCATAATCATATCATGATCCTCATGATTTCTTCTAGGTTGAGCTATTAACACACAAACACCCATATAATGGAAAATATATCAATTAATGCTATTAATCACCATATACATGCTAGACACATGATTCCTAATCATATTCCCTCCCCAAATATGGATTAACAACAATGAGGAAGAAGAATCATAAAGAAATCTCAAAATTCTAACTCACCTTATCAATCAATACTTCAAAAATGGAAGGAGAAATAGACAAATGCAACCCTAGATCCTTTTGTTGAAGCAATCAATGAAGTTTGTTGGCATTAAATGTGAGTAGGTGGATGATTTTTGAGAGAAAATGGGTTTAGAAACTCAGATGATTCGTAAAAATGAAGTTTGGGGCGTTAATGTCCTTAAATAGAGCTGTTTCCCGTTTCTATCCCCGATGCAAATCGCGGTCGCGAAATGTCTGTCGCGGTCGCGAAATGCAAATCGCGGTCGTGACATGCTACTGTTCATGTTACTATTCATTCTGGTTTCAATTTTTGGTAGAAAGGTTCGCGGTCTGAGTTGCGGTCGTAACTTTGGACACGAAAGCAATGTCGCGGTCGCGACATCATCATCGCAGGCGCGACTTATGCCCTGCAACTCTACTTTACAATTTAACTTCCATTTCACTAGAACTTCAATCCACAATCATCCAGACATACACTTGAAATTCATTTATATACTTAATGAGAAGTCCATACATGAATATTCGGGATATTATATCCTCCTCGCTCAATTTAATCCAGTGCTTAAATCCAATCTCTTGGTATTTGCACAAAATAAATATTCCAAGAACCAAATACAATCTTTATTGAAGTATTGACTGATGAAAAATAAAAATCTAAATGAAATGTGTTTGAATTTTAAGTGAAATGGAATAGGAGAAAAGCCTAATATGAAGAACCACGCGAAAAGAACTCCTGCTGCGAATAAAACTCATGCGAGAAACCTGCTAAAACTAAAAACTCACTAAAGAAAAAAAACTAAATTTTTTTTTTTCAAAACTCTCTTACCTCTCACCTCACATCACTCACCTCACCAATCTCATCATGTCCCCTCCTTCTCTCTCCCACCACGTTTATATATATATATATGTCATGGCCCAACTTCTGAGCCGCGACGGTCATAGGGCATGGGTAGGTTTAAGGCCACCGAAAACCCGTAGAACCCATACATGCTATACCATCCAATACAGTATCATGCATCTGAACTATCATTATCTCATCACATTATCACATATATATATCATATCATATCATCTTATCTCATATCCCAAGATCAAAACCTGAGCACATACACACTTATTCTTTTCATCACATACTCATCAATAGTATC
>CATKHJ010768907.1:0-52163 GCA_949750685.1 Vernicia montana | reverse complement strand
TTAATTTTATTTCATTTCGTTAATTTCATTAATTTCGTAAAGTTAATTTCATTCATTTCGTAAAGTTAATTAATGAAATTATTTTGTTAATTTCGTAAAGTTAATTATCAAAATTATTTTTCTACTTTATTTCGTTAATTTTATAAAGTTAATTAATAAAATTATTTTTTTGTTAATTTAGAAATTTTTTCGTAAAGTTATTTTGTACAAAATAAGTCATATTTTCGTAAAATTAAAATTTTTTTCGCAACTAAAAAGAATTACGAAAAAATAATTTAATTTACAAAAAATATAAGAAAATTGTGATTTTTCGTAAAAAAATATTTTTTTCGTAAAGTAAAACAAAATAAGTTTACTTTGTTAAAAACAAAGTAACCATAAAAAATCTGCCGATATATATAATTCAAATATACAAAATTCACTCAAATATTATTTATCCAAAAAAAAAAAAACTAATAATAATTTTTTTTAACGTACCAAGAGATATCATATACATATATACAATACAAATATCAAGTATATTGACAATTAAGTCATATATTGCAAATGAAATAAACTCAATTTAAGGTTACGTTTGTTTCGTAAAGAATATTTTTCTAACGTTTGAAACGTTTTGAAAAATTAGTAAACAGAAAGTGTTTTTCTAATCAATGGAAAACTAAATATTTTTTAAGAAAAATGACTTTCTCTATATAAAACGAAAAGTCATTTTTCAGATTTTAATAAACTTATTATAATAAAAGAAAATATATAAATATAAATTTATTAATCTTCCGATTACCAATACTCACCACCGGTGACAATCAAATTTATTATTTTTATATATTTTTTCTCATATTTAATAATAAAATTTTAAAAATTAATGAAATTATTATAAGTTTAAAAATATTTATAATCTTATAAATTGAAATTTTTAATATTGTAATCAAACAATAGAAAATTAGTTTTTAGGAAAATATTTTTTTTATTGAAAAATATTTTTTCAAAATAAATTATTTTTCATAAAACAAACATAATCTAAATAAGAAATAAAATTAAGAGTCGAATGATTGATCCCCTGCACACATAAGAAAAAAAAAAAATTGCATGTTTTAAAAACTCTATTTCTTAATATCCAAATATGTCATTTTAAATTATTATTTATGGACTTTGGCAAAAAAAAAAAAAATTTATTATTTATGGAGACACAACAAGCTACAGTGATTGATTTAATAAAAGGCAATTGAGAAGAGTTGGACATGCATTTTCTTTTTTTACGTAATCTAAACTATTGGAGAGAGAAAATCATTTTAAAAAAAAGCAATTAAAAAGGAAGAAAAGGAAGCGAGTATGAATCTGCCTCATAGTAATTAATGGGCCCACGGACCAATTGATTTTTCAAAAGCCTACCCATTGCTATTGGTCAAATTTAAAACAAATTAAAATAACATTTGATACAAATTTCCTGGATAGTTACTTGGGCTTTGGCTTTTCTCCCTCTCCCGCGGACCATTTCCTTCCTTAGTCCTTTCTCTCCTTATATTTTTTCCCTCTCTTTCTCTCTGGAAGCGCAGACAATAACTGCCATTGAAGACTCTGTCTCTGTCCACGAACTTTCTTTCACAGCAACTCTATCTTTACGAAATTTCTACTTCTCATAATTTAACCGCTTTCTCTTTAAATCTCTACTTCATCATCCACCGTAAATGAACCACACACAGGAAGCAAAAGGAATTGCTTCTACAGTACTACACCGCCGTTTTCTGTTTTCTATCTCGTTTTACTTTCACTTTCTGAGAAAATATTGCTCCAGTAACAAACACAAAGAATAAAGAAAGAGAAAAAAAAAATCGCAGGAGCGGCGACGTTTACAATAAGCCGCGTTAAAATCCCGTTTTTGTTGTGGTGTCCGGTAAGACTTCTTGTTTTGGAAAACAGAACATCATTTTTTTTTTTTAAATATAATGATGGGATAAGTTGTCAGAAATGCACCCGAACAGCCCGGTTAGGCTGACATATTCTTAGCATCAAACATCATCAAAACAGAACATCATTGAAATTCTCATATTTTCTTAGCAAATAAATAGAGAATTATTTTTTTTTTGTCAGTTAGTTTGATATTTAAAAGAAAAAAATTAGTGCGTTAATCTGATATTTAAACTCCAATTAACGCGGTAATGTTTTTTTTTTTTTTTTTTTTTTTGGTTTTGCAGGTTTGGCTTTTTTGGACTAATATCAAGTCATGAATATCAAGGGAAATAAATTTGTGAGGTTTGTTTGTTTACTAAAGTTCAATTAACAATAAAAAGTAGTGTTTCTCTATATTTTAATGATAATTTTGTTTCAAGTTTCAACGATTCTGATTAGTACTCTAACCTGTCGGATAATTAACAATAAATCAATTATTAGAATTGGTTTTGAATTAATTTTTGCAAGTGCAAAAACCCAATAAAATATCATTCATGATTTGACTTACAGGAAATTTTTTAGTCTAATTCCTGAAATTGAATTGTTTGAATAAAAGATTGGGTTGTGGTTGTTTTGTTCAGGTTTGAAGACTGGACTTCAGAGAAATCGTATAGTTCAGAGCCACAATATTCCAGAGAAGATGGGTTTTATGCAAGAAAACTCAAACCAACAGTAAGTGCAGTTTGGGATAGCATCCATCGAGGATGGGAGATAGGTTCTGATAGGTTTAAAAGCCTGAGAAAACCATTAAGCCAGCAACCAGCAAAAGAATCAGGGATGAGAAAGAAAATTCTTGATCCACAAGGTCCATTTCTCCAGAAATGGAATAAAATTTTTGTTCTAGCTTGTTTTCTTGCAGTTTCCGTCGACCCCTTGTTCTTTTACATTCCAGTAATTGATGGGGACAGGAAATGCCTTGATTTGGACTCAAAATTAGAAACTACTGCTTGTGTTCTTCGCACCTTCATTGATGCGTTTTATATACTTCACATAATCTTTCAATTCCGTACTGGGTTTATTGCCCCTTCTTCTCGTGTATTTGGAAGAGGTGAATTGGTTGAAGATCCTCTCATTATAGCTAGAAGATACTTGACCTCCAATTTCATCATTGACGTCCTATCAATTCTTCCACTTCCTCAGGTATATATAACATATCAATGTCTTTTTAATTAATTGCTTAATTAGAAGCAATTTAAGCCAATTATATGTTTGATTTCTGCTCAGGTAGCAGTTTTAATCATCATTCCCAGATTGAAAGGTTCTGTTTCACTGGTTGCTAAGGACTTGTTGAAGTTTGTTGTTTTATCCCAGTATGTGCCTAGATTAATAAGAATCTATCCTCTGTTCAAACAAGTAACTAGCAGTTCTGGCATACTTACTGAAAATGCATTTGCTGGAGCTCTTTTTAATCTCTTCCTCTATATGCTGGCAAGTCATGTGAGTAATTCACTTACTTATACTTGGCAATTACAATTAGTACAATACTTATTGTTCACAATGATTTTTCTGATTAATAAAAGAAAAATGTGACACATCATTAGGTAATTGGAGCCTTTTGGTACTTGTACTCAATAGAACGTCAAGATACATGCTGGCGCAGAGCGTGTAAGGCCTCTCAGTATAATTCTAAATATCTGTACTGTGCAAAAAACCATACAGAAAATCCAGACTTGATCAAGTTCCTGAAGGATTCATGCCCTTTTATCGAGCCTGATCAAATTAACAATTCAACTGTCTTCAACTTTGGAATATTCATTGATGCTCTTGAATCGGGTGTGGTGGAAATATGGGATTTTCCCAAGAAAATTTTCTACTGCTTTTGGTGGGGCCTACGCAATCTTAGGTTTGTATATATACAATTGTGTAATTCAGTTGCTAATCCATAATCATTCTGTTCATTTTCCATCTGCCGGGCTCATTCTTGAAAATTTCATCATCATTTTCTCTTTTTTTTTTGGTCATTTTACAGTTCTCTGGGCCAGAACCTAAAGACAAGCACTAATGTTGGGGAGATTCTCTTTGCTGTTGCCATATCCATTGCTGGATTGGTTTTATTTTCACATCTTATTGGAAATATGCAGGTCATTTTTTATCCTTTCTTTTATTGCTTTACAAATGTATTATATAAGCAGATGAATTATATATATCACACTGTTAACCTTAGTCATAATGCATAAGATGCTCAGTATCTACTGTACTAATGGACTTGTGAATGATTTGTTGATAAAAATTCTAACTTTTTTGACCATTATAATATCCTCTCATTATTGTTTTCTTGTACTACAGAAATATCTGCAATCCACAACTGTCAGAATAGAGGAAATGAGAGTGAAAAGGCGAGATGCAGATCAGTGGATGTCTCACCGTATGCTTCCTGAGAACCTGAGGGAAAGGATTAGGAGGTATGAGCAATACAAATGGCAGGAAACCAGAGGTGTGGAGGAGCGGACTTTAATCCGTACTCTTCCTAAAGATCTCAGAAGAGAGATAAATCGCCATCTTTGCTTCGATCTAATCATGAGAGTGAGTGCTCTCCTCAAGCCTTCTTTATATGATACTCTACAAAATTGTTCCAAAAATTAGCTAAAAAATGTTTTAAAATGGATTCCTTATTTAGGTGCCAATGTTTGCAAAAATGGATGAGAAAATACTAGATGCAATATGTGATCGTCTCAGGCCAGCCCTTTACACAAAAGATAGTTACATTGTTCGCGAGGGGGATCCAGTTGATGAGATGCTATTCATTATGAGAGGTGATCTAGTGAGTGTGACTACAAATGGTGGAAGAACTGGTTTTTTCAATGCTGTTTATCTAAAAGCTGGTGACTTCTGTGGAGAAGGGCTTCTTACATGGGCTTTGGATCCCCAATCAACCTCCAATCTACCTATCTCAAGTAGAACTGTACAGGCTCTAACAGAAGTTGAAGCCTTTGCTTTAGTGGCTGAAGACTTGAAATCTGTTGCCTCTCAGTTTCGCCGTCTTCACCACAAGGATATCCAGCACACATTTAGGTGAGTCTTGACATATTATTTCTGATAACATTACCTTTTTCTCGAGTAATGAGAAAGGGGGTTTGAACCTATGTATATTGCTAGGTCAAAACGTGCACTATCATTAAGCAAAGCCTATGAGCCCTTCCAAGAACTCTAAATTGTATTTTCATTTGAAATTGAACTGTTATGTGATAGACAAGTGTATGTGATTTTTCAATATCAGGTTCTTTTCTGTGCAATGGAGAACATGGGCAGCATGCTTCATACAGGCAGCTTGGAGGCGTTACTGTAGGAGGAAGCAAGCTAAATCCCTACACCAAGCAGAAGACAAATTACAGGATGCTTTGGCAAATGAGGCTGGAACCTCGCCGAGCCTTGGTGCCACCATATATGCATCACAATTTGCTGCCAATGCATTAAGAAATCTGAGGCAAAATAATGGCCGTGGACGCACCCCAAGATTGCCACAGAGATTAGCATTGGTGCCTCAGAAGCCAACTGATCCTGATTTTTCTACTCAAAATCGCTAGTCACTTCAAAATGTTTCAATTGATATTATCTTAGCTTTTGTACATAGTTGCAACTTAAGATGTACATTAAAGCTTTGTTTGTTTTGAGAGAAGTGGAGAGAAATTCAGTGCAAAAAAAAAAAAGAGAAGTAGAGAGAAAAGAAAAGTAATTAATATTATTTTCTTCGTTTGGTTAGCAAATAAGAGAAAGAAAAGAAATGGGAGGAAATAAGATTTCCCAATTAGGCTTTAGGATCATAAAAATTTCCCTCCATGTTGGAAAGAAACTGTATAAAATAATAAGTTGAGAAGTGTCAGAAACACAATGAGATTAAAAATAAATTCATACTTTATAATCTTATTTGTCTTGTGAATGAATTTGAATTTCCTCTCTTAAGCAAATAGGAGATCCAAACAACATAAGGGAAATTAAAATTATTTTCTTTTATTTTTTCTTTATTTCCCTTGTTTAATTTCCCTTCATTTCCTCTGCACAATTAGTGCACCAAACAAAGCTTAAGCATAATATGTATATTATTGTTTTAAGGTTACATTTTATTCCTAATCACACAGAATAACTAAGTTTTCTACATGATATATATAATTTCTTCCATAAGAAACCAATTTGACAGGCATAGAGATGGATTGAGAAGATAAACCAATTAGAAACTCCGAGACAGTAGAGAAATTAGACGAGCAACAGCAATAGCTAAATATTTGAGAAACCACGAACTAATTTCCGTTGCCAAAACGGACAACAATAAGGAGGTTACAAAAACATAAAGTTGACATTTTATTCATTTACTATATGTGCAGTTTATTTTATACTACTTCTTCTATATATTTCAGAAGAACTCTTCCTGCAACATTATATTATTTAGTCCTCCACAGTTAACACAACCTGAGGCTTAACTGATCCTGCAACAAGAAAATAATAATTATCATGTAACCTTACATAGATGTAAAGATATATATTATATAAGAGAGAGAGAGAGAGAGAGAGAGAAATACTTGGAGCAGTCCAAATCAGGAGGAATAACAATGGACGAGCCACATATTTTGGGAAGTTGAACAACGCGAGAGGAATCATATTGATACTTGGACAATGATTGCTTAATGCAGCCACACGCTTGCTGCCGATCAGGTTTGCTATTGACAAGGCCATCAAGTTGCTTGACTCCAGAACAACAAGCAGCTGTAGGTTGGTCTGTTTTATCGAGTATGAAATTCAGGCATGGAGCTACCTTAGGCACAACTGTAGAGCATTGAATTGCAAGTTCAGGTGAAGTCAAAACTTGAGCTGGTTTTGAAACTAGAAAGAGTAGAGTTAGAAACCCAACTATGCGAGTAATTGCTCCTGCTCCTGACATGACTCTCTTCAAATCCAAGTCCGTAGCTGGGGCATGGGAATTGGGGAATTTATACAAGTAGAGGCTGGGTTTAGTTTCTTTTGTTGTCACAAGGGGCTTGTGACAAGCAAATTGTTAGTGCTTCCTGTTTTCATGTCTCACTAAAACAAGTAACCTTAATGTATGAGAACATGCATTCCTAAATACATGAGAACACGCATTATATTTTTAGTTATACACTTCTATTTCAATCTATAATTTTAGGCCTAATAGTAAAAAAAAACTATTTTTTTTTTTTCTTTTACAATTTTACCGTATGTTTTTAATTTTATCACTATTTAAAACTTAATTTGAATTTTAACCTAGGTCAAAATTAAAAGAAAAATCGTATTATTTTTTTTATTAATTAGAAGATTAAAAAGTCAAATTGGCTCTTCAACTTGTACAAGTTTGATCAACATATCAAATAGTTGATTAGCCTGTTTCTCATGCTCAAAGGTAAACACCATAAATCTCGTGCTCAACTCAGAAAATGAAGTTGATAAATTTATCCCGTTGTGAAAATTGCTGTCATGGCTGGATTTTGAATGCAAGGCCAAATGAAATTTGCATCCTCGACAGACTATCCTCAAGTTATCGTCTACGCACTATACAAAAGTGGCAATAATTTGCACTATTTAAACATCTAAATACACCGTGAATATTCATAAGAAAATTGTCATCTATTTGAATTGCATAGCACCTAGAAAGAAACAGCAAAGAAAATGATGATATCTGATTTTCATGAACAATATTCCATTTCCAGATAGGTTCTACTGTACAACATTACAAATTAAGATGTGATTTGGATTACTCTGAACCTATTTTTCTATTCACAAGTTGGTATGTTTGGATAGCGAATTGCAATTGCGTCTACCATGATGTCATGGTTTCTCCATGTGTCGAGATTCATATTTCAAATCAGCACCACGCTTTGTGTACAAAGAACTTGCAGCAGGAACTTCCACACGTGAAGAAACCATTGCATTAAGAGGTTGGAAGTTTGTATTTCCAATAAACCAATAGAGAGCCCATTTCAAATTGCAAAGTGTGTACTTAAGAGCTTTGGTCCAATTCTCCGGCTTATTGAAACTCTGGGTAATAGAGTGGTTTTCCACTTTGTCATTCTCAATCCTGCAAAAATTTATTTGCAATGATTATGGTTAGCATACGGTAAGCATTGCAACTTTCCTAAACAAACTATTATTGGAGATTGTTGAGAAAAAAGGACTTCTTTTCACAGGTAATAAATTCTTACACCAAGCAACTATGATACGAAATGTTTGTTTCCTCATTTATTTGAGAAATATCATTATACTCTCCTGAGGAACATGTCTTCCACAATGGTTTATCAAATACAGCTAATACTGAATCAATTCTTATACTTTCAGGGCACGAGCCACACATTCCAAAGCACCATATGCCATTCATATCATTTGCTATAACATGTCAATGAGTTCAATATCCCTTTATGCATACACTCACCCCTGTTACCACCTAGACTTTAACTCAGAAAACCACAATATGAACAAGTTCTCTCTTTCGGCACAATACAGCAAAAGGCAAGTTGACAGTTATATAATGGTAAATGCAGGCTATAACTATATGAAACTCCTACAGATAAATTTCTTAATGGCAACAAAACTTACTTGTATGGGAGTTTGAAACGTTTCTCAGGTGGAATGTTGTTTTCTTGATCCTTCAAGTATGCAAACTCAGCAAAGTCCTTGAGGCATGTTAAGAACAATGTCATTGCTTTGTCATAGCGAGTACTCCAAAATAAGTTCACCGGACCAAACCTATAAGAGATAAATATGTTATTCAAAAAAGAGAAAATACAACAGGCAGTTCAACAAATAAACACTGAGATGAAAACCAGATAGCAGATTCATGAAAACAAGATATTGGTCTCAGCCATTCAAATACTTTGAGCCAGTCAAATACATCAAATCCCCACTTTGCTGCATTATGTACTCCTAATATGAACAATATTAAGGTCTGTAATCCAATTCAGCTCATTGATTTACAGTCAAATAACATCAGATAGATTCAACTCACTATCAAGAGGGGTAATTGATACTTACAGATTATAAACACTGTTGTTGGTGTCCATAATTCGCGGGTAGCTCCCCATGGGAAGCATTTTTATTCGATATCTGAAAAAAGGTAACAAATTAAGGGCCTATCAATTGGATAACTAGATTATTTGAAAGTATGATCTTGACGCAGATCTATAACATATCCTTTGCTTTAAAGAACCAAAGGGCTAATGCTTTCCTCATACAGAAGCTTATCACACTTTGGTATCAAGTGTTTTGGCATTTTTATGCTCGACATCAAAGATCAAATGAATCAATCAAGTATTGCAGAACAAAAACATATATATGACTTGTGAGAAATGGATACTGAAATTTTGGCTTGAAATATTGACACATTGTGTGGAGGAGAAGACAAGCTTGGCCCCAGGCAGCATTTATCTCATCCCATTCAACCTGAATGTTTCCGCAACCTCATAAGTATAATCATAAGAAGCATCAAAACATTTGCAAATTTCTTGATAAAAAGTAGAAGAAAGGGAGTTTCAAACAATGAAAACAAGCAAGAATAACAAGAGTTCTCTAGGAAGCCATCATTCCACAGTCACTATCTTTTCTGTAGTGGTATAAACTCATACAGCCAGATGCCCAAGAAATATAAACAAAAACATATGTATGGAACAGTGAATTATGATAAAGAAAGGTAAACCTTAATATTGGTTTAAAAAACTTGTTAATGAAGCATTTCTGTAACTGATTACTAAACCAAGAGGATATGCTAGTGGACTACGTGATTATTCTTTCTATTTGGGCCAACCACTGACCATGATTTCTGGATACAACCAGTCAAAATTTGATCACCATCTTTTTTCCCCCTTTTTGCTGGTTGACGAGCAACCATTCGACAACTTACATGAACAGTGTCATCTTTGCACATTATGACTTATACCTGGTTCCCCAAGGCAACATCTATAAACATATATCAGACCTAAGTAGCAGAATTAAGGTTTTGTTGGTCTGTGTAGCACCTGAATGGTATGTCAAACATAAATTTGCCCCCACCTGGCCACCCCACCCTCTCATTTCATTTAACTTGTAGTCTAGAATGTCTTGTTGGTGATACATATAGTGCATGTTTGCGACACATTTCAAACTGTGCTTTGCATATAAGAAAGGGCAGTCATAACTCAATTAACCAATAGACAAATTCTTAGCACGAAAATGATAAAGTTGTGAATTTGCTTCTTTACCGGAATTTTTGGAAGTCTCCCTAGTCGGAAATTGTTTATTGTTCCAAATTCTCCATCATGATGGATGGGGAAGGCATCATTCAATACATTAGTTTGCTTCAACAGCTCCAAATGTGCTTGTGAAACTTCAATCTTTGCTAGAATTGCATCTCTCTCTTCCTGTTGACCAGCAGGATTTTGTCAATTGTGATGGTAATTCAGTAAAAAGAGAGTAAATACATAATTATATAACTGAGAGAAGAACAAGTAAATCCCATAAAATTGCTCTAAATTTGTCGATAGAAATATAATATGAATGTGATATCCAACTACAAAGATATTCCATCCATAGACAGAATCTGTTAAAATCTACCTACAAAATTAGGATAAAGATGCCTAACTTGGTTTACATGTTGAGCTACAGGATTGCAAGAATCAAATTAAACATTCCATTCAAAAGAAAATAACTTTGATTGCAGCTGATGTGAAAGTATATTGGAGATATCAAACTTCACCCCTTCTAAAAGCAATATAACAAGGAAAATAATATTTTAATCACCAATGGATTTAATTAATAGATGGTGATTCACATTCCAAAAAGATTGTCTAAAGCCAATTATTACAAATTAACCAAAACAAGATTAAGAACAATTATGCATTTTAGTGCAGTTAGTCCATGGAAGAAAAGAAAAAAGCAGAAAACAGATAATCAACAACACACCTGATGTGAAATCAATTGAAACTGAAAATTATTGAACTCCTGCCAATACCTGTTACATTTTGATTTAAAAAAAAATGAACAACCAACAACCAGGACCTAAAGGGATGTAACATAGAATGCACATTCCACCAAAACACATATTGGACTGAATTGTGAGTCTCTCCAATGGCTAGTTTGAAAAAGAACAAGCCAGTCACAAACGTGCATGCAAGAACATGCCTAATATTGCCAGAATAGTAGACTTACCATTCCTCTAATTCGTTAAAGCGGACAGATTTTAACTCCAGTTCCTTCAGTTCAGTATTTACTTCTGAATTTTGTTTCTCTATTTCCTCAATTTCTGCCTCAAGTTTTCTTTCTTCTTCTTCAATCTAAACAGTAAGGGAACTAAGAAGATCAAAATTTTGACCCAAGTGGAAAATATTGTGATGCATGAAATGAGTTTAAAGCCAAGACACCTGAATGGTACAGTAGATATATACCACCTTGGTAATTCCATAAAAGTTGAAAATTGGAAGAGGAAAGTTTCTCTCATTTGTTTATAGGCCAGCTTTACACATAATTTGCGATTCATATCAACACAAAATGAGTAACCAAGTTACCATCTTGGCTCATTCATTTAAATTCGTTCATCTGGGATTTCACTAACAAGAACAATAGTACAAATCATATACCTCATTGACTGGCCATGGATTCCTAAGGTGTTTATAATGCAACTTATTTTTGTAGTGCTCATCGTTTCCATAATTTATAGATTATTAAACACCAAACTCAAAAACACTTCTATGTGCATGCTGGAAACCATACTCTGCAGCCCAGCCAAAGAAAAGAAAAGGCAGAAATGAAATAAATAAATACTTGAATATCCACATCTCAGCAGGCAGGATTTTGTATTCCTCTGACAGTAATGAGTTATTATAAACAAAACTATTTCCGATTATCACTACTTAAAGATTCCAAGATGATATTTTATAAACCTTAGTGAAATGTTTAAAGAATGCATCAAGCTCCATTAATAAGTATGTACCTTTAGTTTCTCCTTAAGAAAATCAGCCTCACTGAGAACATCTCGTGCCTCCCCCTCCAAGCGCTGAAGGCAGGTTTCATATGCTTCTATGTCTCTATTTACATCTTCAACCTCCTTATCGAGTTTATAAGACAACACCCTCATGCACTCAAGACATAAAGGTTGCTCAACCTAAAAAATACAAAATGGAACCCAGGGATTGTGATCTGAATACCTCAATAACTCAATTAAACCAAGCATTTGAAAACTATAAACAACAGAGAAAACCAATAAAAATACTTTGTTAATTTCTTATACCTGTGTCTGGGTTGTAGCAATCTCAAATGCACGTTTCAGGACCGTTATGGTAGAATGAAAGCCAGCATTATTGGGATGCAACTGGCCATTAGGTCCTCCTTCTAATGAAGGTAAATGTGTCCCACCTACATCAGATGCAGGCTCAGACTTGTACACAACCACAAAAGATTCTTCCATTGCCTTTCCAGACTGGCCTGCATCAGGCTGAGCAGCTCCACCACGAGGACGTGGAGGGACTCCCTGCGCTTGGGGTCTTTGTTTTGGTAACACAACAAAAGAATTGTCCATACGTGTTGAGCCTAGCACACTGTTGGCTCCATGCACTGAAAAGCCCTGCATCGCTGCAAGTATAACATTGCAGCAAATGGCAATCAGAAAAAAAAATCTAATTCTTGTCAACAGGAGCATGTCTATAGTCAATGGACATTTACCAGGCACAGATTCTAATCCCATATGTACTTTATGAATTTAAAACGTCCATGCCAAATGATTTAGAAGTAAACATAAATTTGTTTTCCTCCTTTCGAGCTAGATGTTTAGAAAGATCTAGTGCTGCTAAGTCATCTCTTACTATTTATTTCCACATCGTTCTAGATAATGCACCTTCAATGTGCTAAAACTGAATCACAAACTGAGAGCTTAAAAATCTGAAGCATGTAAATAAGCTTGTTGCAAACTAAAAATATCTTGTTAAAGTTTCACAATTGAAAAAGATTGGTGAAATAAATTGCAACATAATCAACAAGCACAAATAGCATTAGAATATACAGTTTGGAAACCTCAGTAAGCAAGCAGACTCGAAAAGGCAACTAAAAACCAATTCCAGCTAACATTGATCATAAGCACCATAAATCAATCGATGACTTCATAATACAATGATAGTGTGCCAGAACTAATTGAATTGAAGCACAGGTTTTGGTAATCAATTAATAAGATATCAACAAACGATTAAATGGGAATTTGTAATGGCCATAATCACAACCAAACAAGAAAGTGAAAATAAACAAATAAAAGAATAAAGGAAGGAAAGCTTAACCGGAGCGAGAAGAGGAATCGTTTAAGAACTTGTCGGCGTAGGAATCGACGCCGGTGATGCAAAGAGAGTGGCGACAGCTCTGGCACATCCATCGAGGAAGATTCGGATCCACTGACAAAGTCCGACCTTTATCGCCCATCATATCTTCCTTGTTCATAGCTATTGTTCGTTTGTTTGGCAACAGCCAAAAAGGACCAAATTTCTTTCCTCTCTTCTTTGCTGAGCTCACAGAATATCATAACAGTTTTGGGTGTTTTGTTTTTATGGCTTGTATGTGAAACTGAAATGGTTCGGATCTGGTTTCTCCCGGATCCTACCCATACGAGTCCCATCCATGTCAACGCGTAAAAGAAAAAATAACAATAAATAAATAATTTTTTTAATATTATTATCACTAAATTAAAACATTATTTTTGAATTTTATATACATTAAAATTTATAAATATAGCATATACATATGAAAAATAAGAAAAAAAATACTATATTCGAAATAAATTCTTTATTTCTATAAAATTCGTAAAAAAATATATAAAATAAGAAAAAAAAAATACTATATTCTAAATACATTATTTATTTCTATAAAACTCGTAATAAAAAAAATATAAAAAAATTACTATTTTATTTATGATATTTTATCTAATTAACAAAAGAGTTCTTTTTTTTAAAAAAAACTAAATAAATAGTCCATAAATTTTAATTTTATCAAACACTTTAGTCATTATTTTCAATTTTTATACTTTTTTCCTTAAATTTATATTAAATGATTAAAATGCACTCATATATATATACACATTAGTCATTTCATATAAGTTTAAGGGAAAAATATACAAAAAATTGAATGAAATGACTTATGTTTTTAACAAAACCAAAATTTAGGGACTATTTAGTTAATTTTTCAAAAAAAATATATTATTTTATTAATTAGGTCAAATTTCAATAATAAAATAGTAATTTACCATATAAAAAATAAGTTCATTTATGTTATTTTAAAGAAAAGGATAATTATTATTTAGTTTTTAAAATTTATCTTAACTAATAAACGTGTCCCTGTATTTTGAAAAACTAATTAATTAGTTTTTCAATTTTAATTTTGTAAACTAAATAGTCATTCTATCTAGGACTGAGTACGGGACTCGGAGATACCGAACCGTACCAAAAATTTGAACCAAAAATATATAAAATCGAAAAATATTCGTCGACCGTTTAACTTTCTCTGAACCAAACCGTCTCTTTTTTTTTTTTTTGTACGGTTCTAGATATCAGTAGTTATCCATACCGATAACCGTATCGAATCTTATCGAATTGAAGAACCGAAATTAGAACAGATTTAAAGGATTATTTTATATATGTATACACACACACACACAAATTGATATTGAATTATCAATACATTTAAGGAAATTCAATAATATATAAGTCAAATTTAATTTTTATTAATTATAAAATTTCATTTTTAAATTAGTAATGCAATACACACACACACACATTAATATTAAATTAGCAACACATTTAATGAAATTCAATAATGTATAAGTAAAATTTAATTATTTAAAAATAGAAAATTTCTAAATCTCCACTTTGTTCTGTTCCGTACTGAACTATTCCATTAAATCCGAATTTTCGTCTCGAACCTTCTCGAATATGGAGATTTTTCTCTCACGATTTGATTTCAGAGATCCCATTTTGAAAATCTTTGAAGGTCAGTTCGGTTCCAGAGATTTTTAAATTTTTGAATTTTTCCGAACAGTGCTCAGCCCTAATTCTATCAATTTTTACCTTTAAATACTTATAAAAAAATAAAATACCCCTCATTTTTCCCTTTTTGCCATACAAATAAAAACCTACAAAATTAGAACTTAAACCACTGTTTTTTTTTTTTTTTAAATTGTATCTCTTCTAACTAATTAATGTGAATTTCCATTATCAACTACAACACCAAAAGTTGTCTTTCCTTCTTTGTTCACTGTAATAGGTATTGAGCATCAACTTTTCACCCACATTGTTTTGGTTACGATTCATATGAAAAGTGCAATTTACAACCACAACAATTTATATCTGACCATATCCTCAATCTAGAAACAGCTTATAGGTCTTGGTCCTCACAAAAGAATCATTGTTAGAAATTCACTCGCATTTATATCAAGGACGGCAAAAAATGTGAATGAGCTTAGAATCTAGTCCTACCATCGCAAAGGTCCTTAGGTTACTGTGATATGCGCCCATCTGAATAAAGAGAGCGGTGGCGTTATCGTATACCTAGAAGATCCACTTGTTTAGGTCAATGATAAGGGTGGAATACTTTTGCTAAGAAATAAAGGTGGTGCTGATGGATATAAAAGCAATCAAAGCAATAGCAAATGCAAAAAGAGAAAAAAACATTTGAGATTTGAAAATTGAGTTTACTGGATGGTTGTATTAGTAGGAGTATTTTAGATATAACTTATTAGTATTATTATTTTAATTTTTTTAACGAAAAATTGAAAAAAAATTAATGAAAAAACTAAATACTATGATGAAATAAAAATGAGAAGACATGTTAATTAGTTTGTTAAAATATAAAGAGGCGTTAATTAGTTAAGAAAATTTTAAAAATTAAATAATAATTTACCGTAAAAAAAGGGTGTCAGATTTATATTTTTTGATTGATGTGACCACAAAAACAACTATACCCCATCAAAAGTTTAAAACCCAAACCCGGCCCAATAGTGTAGGGTCGGTCCAGACCAACAGGCATTTAGGGCTCCTATTTAACCCCAAAATCGTTATTCTTTAATACTTTTACTGTGATCTCTCTGATAATTCGTTTGTTTTCCACATAAAAACGTCAATGGAGGATGGCAATAATCTCTTCCAGATATTCGTCAAGCTTCTTGACGGCAAAACAGTAACCCTTAGATTCACGGCCGCGCAAGCTGAAGGGCTCGCCATCAAGCGACGAATCTTTGAGATCACCAAAATCCCCACTCAATCCCAGCGCCTTATCTGCTGTGGGACACAACTTAGTGACTGGTCCGTAATCACTGCTCCCGAAAGCACTGTCCACCTCTTGCTCCGCCTCCTTGGAGGCAAGGGTGGGTTTGGCTCTCTTTTGCGAGGAGCCGCCACCAAAGCCGGTCAAAAGAAGACCAACAACTTCGACGCCTGTCGTGACATGAGTGGGCGGAGGCTGCGCCATGTTAATGCCGAGAAAAGGTTGGAGGAATGGAAAGCGGAGGAGGAGAATAGGAGATTGGAAAAGATTGCAGAGGAATATATTAAAAAGAAGGCGAAGAAAGGGAAGAAGGGGGTTGGGGATGGAGAGGCAGAGAAGTATGTGGAGAAGTATAGGCAAGAATCCGCCAAGTGCACAGCGGAGGTTGAGGAGGCTGTAAGAGAGGCATGCGGGAATGGGAATGGGAAGCGAAAGGGGAAGGCGCCCAAAGAGGGGTTGGATGCCAAAAGGGTGAAGATTTGGTAAGTTTTCTGTCTTTAGGGTTTTGAATGGTGTTTAATTATTATGTTTACTAAATGTCTTGGCTTTGATATACTTGCTTAGTCTTGATGATTGATTTCATATTATTGATTGAAGTAAAGGGAAACAGATAGTTGTAGGTTTTTGTGTTTGAAAATTTAGGAGGGGTTAGGGCATTTGGATGTTTGGAATCTCTGCTTTTAGGATTTTTTAGATGAAGCCCAATAGACTTCCTAAAGCGATCATACTTATGATTATTCTTATTTAGATAATACATATTTGGTTTGATTGAAAGTGTTAGGATTCTTATGGTGACATAGATCATACCGTGTGTTTAGTTTTCATAATAGCAATAGGACATCTATGTAGGTAATGAAGAGTGCATGCGAAAGTAGTTTAATTTATGTGCTTTAAATGAAAAGGCTTTGGCTCAACTATGCATTTCAAGATTGTTTCACTTGAGCTGATATATTTGATTCTCGTATGCCCCTCTCTCTCTCACTGGTGATTGGTATTTGATTTCTGATGATTAAATGGATTTAATTTGTTAGGATGGGGAAGAGAAAATTGGGTGAAAGTGACAGTGAAGATATGGATGAGGATAGCAGTGATGATGAGGAAAATGAGAAGTCTGTTGTTCTAAATAATGGAAATCACTCAGATTTGAATATGGAAGCTGAAGGCAGTTCAGATTCAGTTACTGGTGGGAAACAAGATGGAGAATGCTCTGGTGGTGCCTCATGTGAGTGTGGTTCTGAGGGAGAAAAGGATGCTGCTGCTGAGCAAAATCTGAAATCTAGTCCTCATGAAGAAATTTTACCCAGTGAAGAAGATGGAGTGGTTGAAACAATGATTCATGAGGAACCTCTACCAGAGGGTGCTGGTGTAACTCACGCAGAGACTGCAGAGATTTCTGAAACTGACACTGTCAAGGCTGAAAAGCAAGAGGTTGTTGGACCTGATTCTCAACCGGTACATGTTTTAAGTCCAGCCAGTGGGGAAGGCATTGAAAGCGATCCAGTTACTGCTAAAGCAGTCGCTGATTTCAAATCTGAAATTGATGGAGAAGCAGTTGTGGCAAATATAAAGGACACTGATTTGGTGAAGCCGCTAAGTTTTGATGATTTCAGTTCAGCAGCTGAGATGGAGGTATGCTAAATCTAGTTTCTCATGCTTTATTTATTTTGGAAGTTATCATTTCTCTATTTTCCCTAGGCTTAAAGTATATTTTTGTATGATGGTAAATGTGCATTTATGAATTGAATAGCCAATTTTGACTAACAATGGATTTGGTTCTTTATTATGGTTGGCACGAGTCAATGAGCATTACTAGGATAGGACTTGAAAGTAGCTAAACAGGCAACTATGAAATACTTGTGCTGATGTTTAATGGCCTGATGCTAAACAGGCAACTCCAAGATTTTTTATTTTAGCATATATGAAAAGGGTGGAGTCTGCCAATCTGCTCCATTTTTACTATTATTTTCTTGTTTAACTCCAATAATTTTTGTTTTAAGGAAAAGTGGTTCCTTTCACAAAGGAGTAGAAAGTGCGATGGATTGAATTGATAAAAAAGATTGAAAATGACAGGAGTTTTAAACTAATGTGCTTATGATTTGGTTGGAGAAACATGATTCACATATATTTGAACTGGGAATGAGGATTCATATAGTTAATGCCAAGTGAATAAAAACCTGGCTTTATTAGATGAGTGGACATGATTGCAAGTATTGCTGCATAGCCTGCATTCAAAGGATTTTACATTTGTCTAGGAATTTTGGGTTACCTAAGATGATTCTTTAAATGTTAAGATGGGCGTGATGGAAATTGTGGTCTTGCTTTGCTGTTTTCTATAGTGGATGGTCATGGTCTTGTAGGTGCAGATACTGGGAGAGTAAAAATGGTTTAATTTAAGTGGTACTGGTAGAGTTATTGTTGCTTATTTAATTAAAGAGTATGTTACAGAATGAACCCAAAAAAAAAGAGTATGTTACAGAGATTTATTATTACTGATTTCAGCATTTCCAATGGCGGTTATGGTGATTTAGCTTGTTTGCCTTGTATTATTGGAAAATGAGTGCCTTTTGTTTGCTTGTCTGTTGTAGTAATTCAAAATGCTATTTCTCCATTCAACCAATCCCACCCCTCCAAACCATCCCCATTCCTTGATTCCTTCCCTCCCCCCACCCCTCTTTTTTTTTTCTTCCTCACACAAAACAAATAGAAAAGGAAAGAAGAAAGAGAGAATGCATGTGTCTGTATTCAATCATATATATTCTTAAAGTTATTCTAGTCTTTCTTTAGGAAGCATGATTCAATCATATGAGTAGCTTATCAGGTCTGCAAATGTTGTAATTGATGAAACCAGCATCAACTACTGCTTATGGTTTTTTCTTTGCCTTACCCTGTTGATGTTATAGGTTCTTGGCATGGAAAGATTGAAGAATGAACTACAAGCTCGTGGGCTTAAGAGCGGTGGTACTCTGCAAGAGCGGGCTGCCCGGCTTTTCCTACTAAAAACTACTCCTTTGGATAAGCTGCCAAAAAGGCTACTTGCAAAGAAATGAATCCATTTAGTATGTATTATTATCCGACTGACCCTTGTTAAGGAACTTGTTTCCTTCAAATGTATAGTTTTGAAACTCCCTTCAGTTCACCTGTGGTGTTGTCAGCTCCGTCCAGTTATTGTTTTGCAGGGGAAAAAAGAACTAGAATAATGGCAATCTCCATTATGTCATAACTTTGTTGACCTTATATATTTTGTAACTTTAAAAAAAATTAATAGTATTTTGTAGCGATTGTACACCTGTACTGCATATTTAATGCCATTAATTTCTGTCACTGAATACTTAAACGAATGAAATGTATTTTATTGATTGATAATTGGAGCAGTTATCGAGTAGGCAGTCACGGTGATGGGTTTCAGAAATTGTAAATTCTTTAGCAGACTTGAATAGTGGTACTCATTTTTGTAAAGGTTTGTGATGTTAGAGATTTGATTAGGTACTCATCTTTGTTTCGAGTAATTGAACTAACATGATAGTCCATGAAGTTCATGAAGGGCGCAATACTTTAATGGTGTGGTTCATGGAAAACCTTGCTCTATGATAGAGCAGTGTTTTAGGACGATTAGTTTTCTTCTTATTATTTTCTTTTTTCTTTGCTGAAAGTGTATTCTAATTCAAACATAAGTCATTTACAATCTTTTTTTATTTATTTAAGTAAAAATGTTTATAATTTCCTATTACGGACTATTATAATTATAAACAGACAATAGTCAAGCTCCTCTTAAGCAAAAATAATTTGCTAGTATTTACAAAACAATCAACCACATTATAGAAGAGAAAATTAGTTTTTATGAATTGTCAAACACTTTGTGTTGTGGCATCAGCAGGGGACGGTGAGTTTCGGCAAACTGGACAAGAACTGTTCATCTTTAGCCACTCATCGATGCACTCGACATGGAAGAAATGCTTACATTCTGGTATACATCTAACTGTCTCCTTGCTACGATATTCTGATAAGCATATGGCACAGGTGCTATCATTGCGCTCCGCAGGTAGTCTCATGCTTTCTCCAAGCTCTACCTTTTCATAGGATTCAATGATGGCCTCATCCAAACCCACCATAGATATGCTAACTTCTGGTTGTGGTGATACTGTTGCTGTTGCAGAGTTCTGATTTGCCCTAGGTCTATTGTGCCTTCCCCTGTCAATTAAGAATGCAAAAGTAGCTATCCCAGCAGCAAGCATAACAGAAGGTATAGCAATGGACAAGCAAATCACTCTCAGAACTTGCAGGGCACTGCTCGATCGGCCTGAAATTTGTAGCTGTCAAAAGGTTTTATCTATACATATATTGTTATATTGTTATTGGCTAGTCTCATTCTATTATTATCTAGTGTGTGTTTAATTAGATTTCAACTAGGGCTTAAACTTGCAATCTCATAATTTTATACTCTAGGCTATAAGTCATGGAGCTAAGAACCCATTGGTTTTTGAAGTCCATTCCTCTTATCAGAATTCAGAAGAACGAAAATGGTCACCTTGCAGCTTAATAAAAAATCAAGACAGACTTTGGGTTAAACTACATAGAATTCGATGGGAATAAAATAGGAGTTTAGAATTTGACTTTAGGCCTTTGACAAGCTTTGGTTCTTAGTTAGATTTTGAATGATAACACACAAAATACTATTAGTTGGCATTGATGCTAATATTTAATTGTCTTATCTAATGCCACTAGCTTAATATGCAAGTATTATCTAGCTAAGTCAACTGGCTATCCCCTTCAAACAAGATTCGTATGTCATGAATAATATATATAATTTATACTACTGCCCCAAAAGCCTGTGCAAAACCAAGAAGTTCCCATTATATTATTCTTTTTTTTTTTTGTCAACTGCTATTGGCTATCTATAAAATATCTGGACCCAGTCAGACAACTGCTATCTAGTATTCTAGTTTCTCCTTTCAGTTTTTGAATTGTTATGTTAAAGAAAATGATAAAAAAAAAAAAAAATTTAAATTTTAGCATTAGTGTGTTAAATTTAGCCTCATCTTTTAATTTTTGTTAATTATAATTTGAAGAGTGATTGTATCAAATATTGTAGCCTTCTTCGGTTAGATCAAATCCAAGTTTACTAATGTTGCCTTTTGTTTTAAGTTTGAAATAAAAATAAATGTAAAACATTAAGTCTAGAATCATTAGACACCCAAATGTGATGTCAAACCAAAAGTGGCTACAATTAGCATTTATTATCCTAAAGTTAAAAGGTTTGATGATACAAAGTTTCCTTGAAATTCTTTTGATCATTTGTCCATTAAGTTAAGATTTTTGATTAAGCACATAAGAAATATTAATTAAATTACCTGTATTATAGTAATAGAAACAACCAATTTCTTGACTAGTATTTGTCTTGAATCCACACATTCCACCTTGTTCTTCACATTCTTCACAAGCAGGAGAATACCATGTTAGCTGAAGATCATCCTTAAGTTCACTTGAGTACCCTTCATTATATGGAAATGGCCATGAAACAGGAATTTGCAAAGTAACTATAATCCTGCATGAGTTTGACCGAGACAGTGAATCAGCAATGCTCTTAGAAGATGTAGCTAAAACTGAGGTTGTCAAATTGCTAAGGCAATCAATGGCAGTGAAGCGAGACTCTATAAACTGAGTCGGGCAACTTAGAAAGGTGTAGTTCTGATGAGCAACAGCAACAAAAGGAGAACCTGAAAGATTGAAGCTTAGGAGCCGCTTAGGAAGGCAATTGTCTGAGTCATAAAGTTGTATCTGTTGTGTAAGATAATTGATGCTGCGAACAAGAAAATTGCCAGAATATGGAATATTTAGAATTGTTTTACTCTGATTATTGCAACTTAGATTGAAACCAGGATAACCACAATATTGGGCTTGTTGGCCTTCGAGTTGGAAAGGGAATCGGACAGAGATATTATCACTGCACCTGGAGATTTGGCAATTTCCTGATGCATGAATAATAGAATGGAGAAAGAGAAGAAAGAAGATTTCCAAGCTGCCCATAATGTTGAAAGGAGTGATTGCAGAAAAGGGTAGGCTTTCTTATAATATTGTTGCTTCATTTTTTATTTTTTATTTTGGTCAACGGCGGAACAAAGGCCCAGAAATTTCTTATTTTTTAAGACTTCATCATCAGAATATTGAACATTTCTAAAGTCAACCAATACGCTATGGCTTGCAAGTAAAAATTGTTCTAGTTTAACCAAACGTCACAAACCATTAGCTTCTGACAAAAGAGCCTTTGGATGCCATATAATAACATGACCATTTCTATAGAAAGGTAGAAAATATTTATAACTAAAAATGCAAACCTTTTCAAGTAACCAAAAAGAAAAGCCAACTGGTTTTGCAAAAACATGATGTGTTTATGTCAGAGGCTGAGAAAAACTGGTTAGGCTTCCTGACTGCAAGGCTGCAACTACAGAAGAACTATAATACAAAATGGAAATGTTTCACTTCTGCCCCCTACTCTCTAAGCATCATACTGGTTAGATTAGAAAATAAAAACCGTATACTAGCAATTTATGTATTATAAATTGAAATGAAATAAATAAATAATTAAAAAAAATCTAGTAATCAAACTTCGAGTGCATACATATACTTGTCGTTGTATATATATTTATGTGCACATGTATATATAGCTAGATTCTATTATTATTATTATTTTGTGAAGTTTTGCCAATTGTGAAACTGCAGGATATGTACAGTATACATAGTTAATTTTCCCACAAAAGTAACAATCTGATTATGTACATCAAATCAACCATCTTGATGAAGGATATTTTTTGAAATAACAACATTGTAAAGGAATTTAATTTTTCTTCTGGGAAAGTAAGCAAAATTTGGCTAAAAGATGTAAGATATTAGCTTGAATTACAGGAGCTGGTGAGAGATTCTAATAGAAACAACTTCTCCATCTGATCCAGCTCTCATCATGTAGTACTTTGTAAGGAGTCCTGTTCTCCCCAGAAAGGATAAAAAGAGAAAGGGAAATAACAAAAAGTTAAATAAACTAAATTCTTTTGCAATTGAGTTTAAAACCAAATACAAAGTCTTGCAGGTAACCAACTAATTTAGGTGCATTTGGTGATAACAATCTCTAATGACAAGTAGGAGTTTAGGTTATCTGATTCTTATGCAGATTAGAAAGTTTTACCTTCATTGGCTTGTAAATTGGTGTTGATTGCAACTGAATGGAAAGTAATCATAGCCTTTGGTTGAAAATCATCAGGCTCCCCTGTCCACAACTTGAGATTAAAGATACCTGCAAATTATTTGGTTTATTAGACCAGATCATTACATGCTCCCTTCAAATTGAAAAGAAAAAAAGCACAATTATAAAATCAAGGAGTCAGTAATGTTTTGGTTTGTGTTGCTATTTCTTAAACTTGACTAAAGAAAAATCAAAGAAACTTATGAGACAGAATTTCATGTGGTTACAGTCTTAAAGAAGCAGTAAAAAAAGAGAAGGCTTAAATCATTCTAGAAGTGAAACTTCAGCTGTCACTACAAGCTTTGAGGTATTTGTAAAATTCACATCTGGCATAAGTTTAGCGTGGATCTCAGATTACGTTAGTGACTTTTTGAAGAAAAAAAATAAATCATCCCATTAATATTGAATTGGTTTCCACTTTAACGATTACTTGCTATGCAATCCCAGTTTCATCAGATTTTCTGTTTTTCTATCCTAGTAAAAATTGCTACTAGGTGCAGGGAAATGATACAATGACTGACATTTTTATGGAGTATCAACTATTAAGTATTACCAGCTGTTGCACTGTCATTGAGGTGTTTGAGATCAAAAATGCCTCCAGACGCTGCATTCATAGACTCTTCAATTTTATGAGATCCAATCAACTCATACTTCCATCTCCCATCTTGAAAATCCTTATGCTGAAACAGCTCTATATGTCTTGCATCTAATGTCTGCATTGTTCCTGCATAGGCAAGCAAATTTTTTTTTGTGGCTTAAATAATCTTTCTTTTGATAAAAGAAGGCAAACAAATACAACAGGTGTACTTAGCACTCTCCAGTGCAAACGTTGCAAATTTTCTTAATGAACTTGGTCTTGCGCAGATAAAATGATACAAAAATATGTACAATCATCAGAGATAATTATGCGGGACATAACAATTACAACATACCCTTTTTGCTTTCGATTTCATAGTTTGGTAAGAGTCTTATAATATGCTGGGGCATCCCCACCTACTGGCTGTTGCTAAATACAAAATTCCTAATTTCCTATGAGAAGTGGTAAATTACCTTGAATTTCAAACATTCCTCGCTAGTATCTAGTATCAAAAAGAAAAGTATAAAGCAATACAACTTGTGCAAGAATGTAAACATAGCAGATGAACGGGTGTTGAAAATTTTATCCTAGCCTAACTAGAAACCTTGAGTGAGTTGCAGAAAACTTGCAGACTCCGCCTGACATTGCTTGTTTTTATTCAGTACGCCTACTCAATAAAAATCCTATATCAAATAAAACACACTATTTACCAAATGACTTTTAAAGGAAATTCCTAATTTGAACACTTTTGGCCAGACAAAGTAATATACTGCTTACCATCACATTTATCAAGCTCACAAACAGGGCATCGAACAAGCTGCAGATCTGTAAACATGGATAATATTATATTACCAAGTTAGTCAAGTTGTATGATACAATTCCTTAGATCTTTCCTAAGAAATGTGCTCAGAAATAACATACTTACGTTACCTGCTATCCAAATTCCAGGTTTGATGTTATTTAGCACAGAAGCCCCGCAGGATTCCAACATCTTCTCTGGGGTATTCTGCTGTCTGATTTTCAATGGCAAGCTGAGTCTCTCAGGCAGGAGTGCTACTTTTGATTCAATATAAAATGCACCAATTCGCATCCAATCTGATTGTGCGAAAAGAAAAAAAAAAAGCAGCATGGGATGAATAATTTTCTATACTCTGTTTGTGCTAACGCATATGCTTGGAGACTTCATCATCCTTGCAGCTCAATACTTTTGAGTGAGAAGTCAGAGGGCATTACAATTTTACTTGGCATGTAGATAGAACCAAGGTGGAAACAAATATCTACTAACTTATTTTGGTGTCAAATTAGAAGCTCGTGCTTAGACAAGCATAGCTTTTATGTTTGGACCCATTTGGGATGTCATTGGTTGTGCTTCCAATTTTTGTTTCCGTTATGATATAGAACAGCCCCAGATTGATGACCTTAATCTTTTGAGCCAATTATCTTTGAAAAATAGATTAAGAAAATGGAAATATCTCACAATAAAAAGATTTACAATCTGAGTAACTCACCCAGATGCTTATCCTTCTCATGAAACGTGTAGGAGTGACTGCCATCTGAGAAAGCAAGCAATCATCAATCAAATTTATCAGACGGTATTTAACAATCTAGTAATTGTAACTAATTTTCAATGCAGAATAATTAACGGCTTTTGTAATTACCTACTACTGAAGCGTAGAGCTTAATCCACTTGAATGCCATTTGGCCTGGATCCGGAACATGAAGATCACGCAAGCACGCGAACCTCCATATGCTGTCGTGCATGATGACGCTGAGGAACCATCGGCACGTCGCAGCGAGCTTCACCAGAGATTTTCCGTCCAAGAACTTCGCTATCTCCGTCCATAAATCCTTTTCGTACCTGTTTATGTGACAATTAAAAAAAAAAAAAAAAAAAAAAAAGGGGGAAAATTAGGGAGTAGAATTTGTTATCAAATTACGCTGTAAATTCACTAAACTCACTCGGTGAATAATTTTGGAACTGATCTCACACGCTATTTAATTCAAACTCAATTTGGAGAAAAGAGATCATGATTATTACCAGTGATACTAATCATTATTTAATCTGTTTGGCAGCTGGAAAAATCGTTGGAAAATGATAGAAAAATTCTATTTCAAACTTAAATTCAGAAAAAGAGGAAACGAAACCGTCAAATTCTCGGTTTAACTGATTAACATATAACAATTAAAAAAAAAAAAAAAACGGAGGAGGAGGAGAAGAAGACAAGAACTCCTCAATTTCAAGATTTTTTGTTGAATTTGCCATTTCTCAGCTACCAAACAGTAGCTAAGGAATTGCAGTGAGCAGCATTTAGTTATGTAAATCCATCAAACAGAACAGAGTTCATTAATGCACAGAAAACTTAATTTTGAAGCCAAAAATTTTTCCAAAAAAAAATTCGAAATTAAACTGTTTTCTGAAACAGCCTAACTCTACATTTTTCAAACACGATCAACATCAAAACTTCACAGGATCAGCAACAAGCTCCGAATCCAAAACATTAACAAAGCAGAGTTCATCTCAGAATCTAATGAAAATTTAAAAAAAAAAAAATGCTTAAATAAACGATAATTTAATCTAAAATTCAAAATCAAATCTACTCAGAGAGAATCAAATAGAACACAAAATCATCGATAATAATGAAGATCCAAAATCTAACTACAATTCTTATTCGCTTTTTTCAATAAACTACCATAGAAGTCTAATCTACGTAGACAAATAATATAGAGATTCTTGTAACTGTAAGCAAGTTCGGTTTTTAAAATTGAATGTGAATATTTTGTACAGAGAGAGCACCAGTTGAAAGAGGAGCGATAGCTTAGACGAGGAGATTTGCAACTGCAAATGGACCTTCCTTTCCTCAATCGCTTCCCCATTTTCTCACTCTTTTCTTTCTTCTGTGAACTTTGTTGAATCAAAAAGTTCTCAATTGACGCAACACTACAATCTCTGGCTACTTGTACACGCGCGAACTTCTCAGATTCAAAAATCAATCAACGAACTTTTTAAAAAAAAATTTAAGCGAATTTGAATAGTTAATGGGCCTAATTCTCAATCTAATTGGGCCTGTATTATGATGGACGTAGGATGTTGACGTCATCCTCAAAAACAAAAATTTCACTGCTGCTGTGTTACTTTCTACTAGTTGTAAACCCGTTTGTTATTAAAAAATAATTTTAATTAACTTTCATACCTCATAAAAAGAAAAAAATATATAAATATTATTATAAATAAAAAGATATATAAATATAAAATTATTGTATACTTTATATAAATAATTATTATTATTGTAATAGATTTTTATATCGGTCTCCCATCAATATTTTTATCTTTTTATACTAATATAAAAATTCAAATTATCAATAACAATATATTTAATAAAAAAAATTATAGAAGAATATAATGAAAACAATTATATTATAATGTATTAAAATTATTATACTTACTCTTTATTTTTTATATTGTAACTTTTTATTTTTTTTTCTTCATTTAATTTGTTCAAATAAAATTATTATATGAAAAAAAATAAATAAAAAATAACTCTTAAACTTTCATATTAAATACCCCATTAATTACTTAATATTTATTTTTTAAATACTTAAAATTATATAAAAATTTCAAAAAATTATAAAAAAAAGAAATCAAATAGTGAGTATAAAGAGAGTTTCAAAACTTTCTCTATGCTCCAACTTTAATATATATATTTGCATTAAATGATTAATTATTTTTATCTAATAATTTATTAATTATTGTCCACTTACCTAACACAATAGATAAAAAGAAACAAATCAAGTATTAAAAAAATAATAAAATAAAGATTACATGTCTTTTTTTTTGGGGAAATTCTTTCCTACACTATTTATATATTTCTTATTTATACACCTAATTAATGGGTAAGGGTTAAAAAAATTTCACTAGTATAATTGTTCATTTTTTTTTCCAGTAATATCAAATGGCCGTATAAAATTAATGTAGGCAAAACTTAGTATTTTTTTTTTTTTTTTTTTTTTTTGAAATGGGAAAATATATTGCCTTTGAATTAAGATTTAAAGGCAAAATCTTAGAATTATAGAATGGTAAAAAGTGTTATATGGTAAAAAGGTTTAAGATTTTAGAGATTTTCGATGGCATTATCAGAAAATTCTTGCTTACATTTGATGTATACTAATTCAATGAGAAAATAATATATGAAGTAAAAAAAAATATCAATATTTTTTTACTTGACAAAAAAAAAATAAATTATATTAATTAAAATATATCATCTCTCATAAAATAAACTTATAAATAAGTTTAAAGTAAAAATTTTCCAGCGTTATTTTAGAACTACTGTATTGGAGTCTTTGGCTTAATAGGATAGGGGCAATAAGATTGTTTTTAATCTTTCAAGTAGGGGATAAGAAAATAAGAATTTTATAATACAAGACTAGCAAAAATGAATTGAATTTAATTATTATCAAAATAATAATAATACAACAAAAACACCACCAAAAAGAACAGGTGAATTTACATTTTATTGCAGTTTGAAAGATTACACGGCTATCAAAGTAAATAAAAACAAAAAATACTTGCTCTTTGTTGAACTTGGGATTTTCAAAACAAAAAATGAGAGATTTCTCATGGATCAGGAGATGGATCCGATTCTTTCAAAGAGACATAATATACAAGATGTGCAACCTAATTCATGAACTTCCGACAATTCGGAGCTCTACACAGACAAGGGACTTTCAATTCATCATGCTCATCTGGATCAAACAAGTAATCATACCTGTGAAACATAAATTTAAACATACGATTATTTATTCCTCAAAGCCCAAATAAGTATTTCAGAACTGGAAATTTGAATAGCTAAGATAATTCCAATATAAAAAGGGAAATTGAAAGGATTTCAATCATACGTTAGCTCATCACCCGCAGAGACATTGGTCCTTGCAATAAGAACTATACGATTCTCCACATCACCATCACTCAATATCCTTGCGTAGCAGTTAGGCATACACTGCAGTAAGGAGGCACTTGCCATTAGTATACCAGCATATATAGTATTAGTGGTATATATGTATATACAAAGAACTAAAATTAATAATCCCTAGCATAGAAGTTGATCATCAATGAATAAATTGCAAATAAAGATCAAGATTCAAAGATCATCAGAACCCAACAAACCCAGGACCAATTGACTACAACTTTGTTTTCCCTCTCTGGGTAATAGAGAACAATTGGCCACACAACAAAGGGCTGTCATCCAGGGTCCATCGGAGGTAGTTAGCTAAGAATAAAGAGAACACCCAGGTCCTCCCTGGTGTTTAGACCAATGGTTCTATAAACAAGGGTCCCAGGTCCTACGTAAGTAAACAACTGGTTACTGCAGTATCATCATTATTAATACCTGTTTGATCAATGAAAACTGTGAATGTCATTGCTAAAGCCAAAAGAACCCTTTTTTTCCTAATGTTCCAGATGAAATTTTGTGTTCTATGATAAGAGCTTACCGAATGGTTGATTAAGCGTGCTATATTCCCCTTATTGGTGGCATCAATTACTACTTCCTCGCTGATCTTGAACAACTGCATTGAACGTGATAATTGAATATTAAGAACCACCATTATTATGAAATAACAAATGGCAGCCTGCCTAAAAGCATGTCACATGGAGCTAGGTAGATTAAAAGGATGGGCATTCTCAAGCATGTCATATTGAAAAAGTTTGCCCCAGTTTATATTTGTTCAATGTTTGATGGATCCAACCAGTGGCAACTGCGGCATACTTGCAAAGAAGGATAGAGTAAAAAGGAACAATACTTCCCTGCCTAAGCTAATCAATGTGTAAATCCTCTCCTTTTTTAAAGAGGATTAAGTAATTTATTGTGCATTTAAAATTACATGCCTCCGTGCCCTTAGTAGGAATTTTCAAAATTGACCATCCATCCAAAATTTTATCACAAATAAAAAAAAAAAAAATCAGGGTACATAGAATGTCAATGGCAGATTGGCGAGTTCATATTCTCAATATATAAATAACACAAACAGTGGCAAGAAATATGGCTGTGCCCATTCAGACACCATAAGGAGTATCAAGAAACTCACGTAGCAGTCTTTTCCTTCTAAGTGGTATTGTGTCTCCCTCAGATCTGCAACACTCCGCCTCACCTGCTCACCATGATACTCGATGACCTAAAGAAAATATGCCATTTTTTCAAACAAAGAATAATAGAGAGGAGCCAAAATAGTGTGCCTAACATCAAGATTGCACTACTTCCGGGGAAAACAAATAAAACAAATGTCACTTAAAAATTGCTGCTGGAAGTCCAACCCAGCAAAAAAACGCTCAATGCTTCAATAAACAACACAGGACTGGTAAAACATATAAATTAAGTACCATTTCTCCCTCTTGAATGTTCCTGCGTGCAAAGAGGCCCCATCCATGTATACCAGATTTACCAAAACAAACCCGATGATTTTCAGTTTTCTGAAAGCACAAAGACATGTCAATTAAATATGAAATTACTTCAAGTAAGAAAAACCATCATGAGGAGAATGGTGGTTTACCTGCAATTGGTAAAGTCGTTCCTTAAATGACAAGAAAACTGTGGAATCTTCCATTTCCTGTAAGAAGGTAACATATGTACATCTGTTATGTTAACAGGTTAGAAGGGACGCATATATAGGTTGTCCCATTCCAAAATCATCAATTTTTTTTCCTTTTTGACTTTCAAAAATATTGGAAGACACTAAAACTTTTAAACGTAATGAAGATAAGAATATTACTTTGTAGGAGCTCAAGCTACTTATTGCATCTAAAGAATGATGTCTCGGCCCCATCAGTCGGTGGAATATTGGCTCCCCTTCAGCCCTCTGGCAAACAGGAGTAAAACTAATAAGATGACAAAAAGGCCTAATTGATCATATGTTGACAACAAGCAAACCATAAGGAACTTTGGACTCAGCCTGAATGAAGACCAAGCGACAATATTTGCAGGCGGTACATAGAACGCACATAAACAACTGATAAAAAAGTTCACCTTACAGTTTGACCTTTTAAAAGCACGACATCTCGCAGCAGATAGAGGATCAAACTCCTCAGTCTCAGAGGTAGAGGGCTCAGGAAGTTCCACTCTCTTAGATGAAACCAACCTTGAACCACTGAAACCCCCATTCTGTTTCTGAAGTAAACTTCTGGCAGCATAAACCCCTGAAGCAGTACGCATAACTACAACAGAATCTAAATTTGGTGTCCTGCACCAAACCAAAGGAAGCAAAAAGATATAAATCAATGCATAAGGCACATAGCAGCAAGAAAAGTTCCAATTCAAAGGGAAAAGTTAAGAGAAAAATTACAAAGCCAATAATGGACAGGGTGCTAATTCTAACCTGTGAACAGCACAGTATGTTAACTTTTTTATAACTTGGACCCCATTCTTCTCCATGCAGTGCAACTGAAAAATCAATGTACGAAATTAGTTAAAACATTATTAGGTTCTATTCTCATATTATATATAATGAAATAACTGAACAAAACTGCTTCAAGAACAAGAAATTATATAAACTTACAACACTATTGTAGTTATATGCAATGCAGATACCACTACAAAATAAAAATTTTGGGAAACACTAACTAGGTCCATACAAAAGAATCACTCACAAGATTTTTTGAAAAATATAAATCAGAACTTACTTCCATGAAAAATCCTGCTCTTGAAGCACACATTGCATGAAAATAGGTGGCACACTTGCAACATTGGATGCAGGAACCATGAGTCTGATTACAGATAACACAACTCTGTACTCCAAGCAAATAAAACATGATTAGATTACAGTCACTTTCAATTTGTATAACCACCCTACAGTCAATGGGTATAAAATGAAGCAAAACTGAAATAATATTGAACTGCCATGCGGTATAAAACCCTTGTCCCAACTACTAGGAGATGGGCCAGCTTTATGAAAATCAGAATCCTACTGCATCTGGATGATTTGTACAGTATATTGTAAAACATCTTCAAACCACTGTATTTGAATAACCATAACATACCTTAAAAAAAGTGGTTGATGGAATTCTAAGGATTCCAGTGGCAGGCTCCATTATTTCGTGATTCAAGAAACCAACTTCAGGTCGAAACCAGGCACATGTGACATGAACCCACAGCATCTCAATATCGCTTGGCTTTAAAGCACCTCCTGGAAAAGTAATTTTGCACATATAAGAAGTAGCTTTCACATACAAGAATGTAGTGCCAATGGAAGACAGTCCACTTTTTAAATAGAAGTACAACTTCACATAAAAATGTTAGCTTATGTCATTACAATCATAGCAATTGTGTTGCAGGAGCAAACAATCAAAAACCAAAAGGAATACTTTGATAAGCAGCATTGGAGGAGAAAAGCTAAATTCAAGATATCACATTCTCATCGGAGAACCATCCATTCTACACTGCTTCAAAAAAGTAAGCTACTAAATTATTTTCCAGAAGCCCATCACTATCTGATTTCATTTTTTTCAATATTTTTCCTCCTTCCTTTCCTTTTCTTGTATAAGAAATGAAGAGAAGTAAATCTATGTTTGTTAAAGAGCCATATAATCTAATCATGAAAAGTCTCAAAAAAACAAAAAAGAATGGCTGAGATCTCTTTAAAGCACTAATCTAAACAACATGCCTTTTACAGGACAAAGGCAACACTCCCTCTCAACCCCAGGAGTTTCACATGCTCTGCACACCCACGAAGTAAGATCTTGAATGTCCTTCACTCCATAGCATTCTTGATGGACAGCTATTTGACACCTGAACATAAAAGAGTCTTTCAGGTAAATATTGTTAAGTACATACATAAAGTCTAAAATTGCACCAGCATATGACCACCAATACAATACCAAGCAGGCAAAGGGAACCAGTGAATGGCAGAACTACCTGTTGCATATTATAATTTTGTTATCATCCCAATCTTCAACCCATCTGCAAATAGCACATCTTTCTGTTGTCCATTTTGCATAAACAGGCTCATATTTCTCTGTTCCAATTAAAAAAAACAAAGATCCTATTCATTCACCTTTTCATCCATCAAAAACATTGAGTAAGAACGTAAGAAGGAAAAAGGAAAACTTCAAGCCCTGAAAAAGTTGAAGGAAGTATATTTACCTTGCAAAAAAGTAAGTAGCTTCTGCTTATCTAATTTCAGGGGATCCACGCCATGGACATTATACTCGGCAATCTGCAGCATATTTATTGTCAGTAGAAAATTGCATAGGAAGCACACATATATACATTGACTTTAACAAAGAAGACAAAAAAAGAAAAAAAGAAAAGAAAATCCTTTTAACAGTCACACAAATGTTTGTAGTTTGTACTAAAAGTTAGAGCATTGGGATGTACTAGAATCACAATGCCAGGAAAGTTCAGCCTAATGAGCTAATAATATCAACCAACTATATAAGCCTTACATTTACTCAATTATATAGCATTTTTTTACAAGGCTTATAAACATCAAATCGAGTGAACATACAAAATAAACAAGGCATCACTTTAACTGAGCCAGATGCATACTGCTAATTTAATATAAGTAAAACTTACTAATTTAATAGAAGTAAAACTTACTTAGTATCAAAATAAAAAACAACAACAACAACAATAATAATAATAACAACAATAATAATCATGTATTCAAAGTATATAAGTTTAATGAAGGACAATATGTTTGACAGAAACAAATTAACAAGTGTCACCAACTCTACGTGCTGAAAAGTGTCCAGATAAAAAAGAAAAACAACTTTCTTCAGCTCAACTTTTTTTTTTAAGTTCAGAGACAAAGTCCCAATTAATTTTTTTTTTTCAAATATTTCAGTGTAGTGTGTTCCATATGCCAGGAAATAGTGTCTGATTAATGGCAACATAGCATAGGAGCCAAAACTAGGCAGTGCAACCCACAAGCAGTTCTCATTAAATATCTAATTACTGGAAGACAAAAAGGAGTTTGAGGACTGGGCAAAGCCAAAATCAATTTATTTACTATTAAGGGCTTTTAATTATAACATGCATCATTAAATTAAAACTGATTGTTTCTCAGATGACTGAATCTTTTTTAACCTTGTAACCAGAATGTTAAAGGAACATCATCAGAAGTTAAGAACAAAAGCCAAATGGGTCACAATAAGGTTTTTATGCCAAGCATGATATATTTTCTTACAGACCAGATTCATACCAAAATCAGTCAAAGAATTTGATTGAAATACCAAGCAAAATTCAATTCTCCACTTTTTCACTTCTTTTGTTCTCAAGATTCCAATGCACACAACAGCACTTGATGAGTTTATTACTTCAGCATTCAGCAACAGCCAGTAAGAAAGTGTTACCAGAAATTTAGCACCCTAAATCAACTAAATATATTGTAATTCAACTTAGAATGAGTGTTTCTACACACCAATGTGGTAATCAAGCAACTTGGTAACATGGGAACAGCATAAAACAAGGTATAATTCCAAAAGCTAATCATGCCACAAAATGATACTACCTCCATCCCAAAAAGATTGTCACATTTTTCCTTTTAGGAAGTCCCAAAAAAATTGTCACCTTTCTACTAGTAGTTATATTTTTTACTCTATTTTCTATATTTACCCATATTCTTTAAGATGCATTTAATGTCTCAAAAGAACAAATTTAAGTGTATTTATTGTATTATTAAGGGTATAAATGGAAAAATGTCATTTTATTTATAGTATTCTTACACTATGTGCAAAAAAAAAGTTTGACAATCTTTTTGAGATGGAGGTAGTAATACATTAAATGGAAGTGCCACAATACAAACCCATTTTTCCAGCGTTAACATTGTATTCTTGACTTTCACACTGTATTTCCATTTTTTAGCTCTGCACCCAGTGTGTCTTTCCCATTCACTTGGTGTTTGCTTCCGTGACCCGCATGAACCACACTTGCACACAATTCTACATACAAGACAGAAAAAGGACATAGCTTAATAATATATATTTGGTTAACTAGTGGGGAAATTGTTCATCTAAGACTTACTGTATTAAAAAAATCAATCAAGTAGCATTGCCCAATAACAATAACTGAATTAGATATGCTAGCAACACCTAAATTTGAACGTTCAAAATATATTCTGTCAAACGAAATTTTGTATAAAGGGAAATTTGCATTAATACTGAAAGTGGGGTGGGAAGTGTATAGAGAGAAATAACAATTCATTTATCTTATACATATTATTTAACAAAGTTTTCAGGGCTTACAAATGAAGTTTTGGAATGTATGTTCCTTCCATCCCATTGCACACTACAGTTACTTCTTCAGGTAGACAGTTTAATGTAAACCTGATTGAAATCATGTCATCAAGATTAAAACCTCCCAGGAAAAAAAGGGAATTTTTTTTTTTTTTTTAGTAAATATATTATGTTAAACAAATGACCACATATGGATGAAAACATATGAAATATACTTGACTGGTGGCTTCCTTCTCTCCAATCCTGATGGTTCAAATTTAAACTTTACTTTGCAATCAGGACAGTAGTAATCAATGTTCTCCAAATCCTTCAACCAAAAAAAAAATCAGTTAGCCTCCGCTTTCCATTAATTAGCGAAGTTCACATAAGAGAAAACAGAATGCAATAGAATGTAATATTGTAGGCACACCTTAAACAGTTTGCTGGAAATGTTGTCACATTCAGCATGCACCCAAACATTACAGCCATCACAACATACCTAATCCAGAAGGTTTCAATCAAACAAGCTATTCAATTCATACTATTAATTAATGAAGAGAGCAAGCTCAAACCTAATTTAAACAACTAATAATCTCACCCATTTCCCACCATCTGAATGGTGCCAAATCTTCTTGCATATGCCACAGTATTGTTTTGACCTTCTTAACTGTAAGAGAGATTAGTGCAAATCACTATCAAAAAGAAAATGTATGAAAAATGGAAAAGTAAAATTAAACAAAAAAATAGAACATCCAATATGGCATTTCTCATGAACCTTAGCACAATGTTTACATATAAGCTTCATTTGAAATATTGAGCCCTTCCGTTTCTTGATAGTTTTGCAGGGCAAGATTATATTACAACTGTCACAGCGTCTCATGTCCTTGTAACATGCATCCTGGACAATTAATTTACTGGATGAGTTCCAATAACTGAACAGCTAGATTATACAAGCATGTTGAACTGAAAAGTCAACTTATCAAAAAGAAGTCATGATCCAAAATTGGGACAAAAGAACTACCACTAATGCATTCTTACAGTGTCAAGAATGTGAATGCATATTTCATGAATGATGGAAGCAATCTTTTTTCAAGTAACTTATCCACCTAAACCCATAAGTAAAAGTTCCAGATCTAGATCTCCAATCACACCTCCCATAAGCATACCAAACTCAATATTCAATCAGACTTTAAATGGGAATCTTAAAATACAATTTGAATATCTGTCTTAATACTAACATCAATCTACTCCCAGAAAACATCAAACTGGAAACTTCAAATTTTCAATGAAAACTCTGAAAGGCAATCTAGTAGTTTTTTTTTTTTTTTTCCGGGTGTGGGGAAGGGGCAGTGAAAGGAAGACAAAAGAAATCATATCATTAACTTTGAAAAGGTCTTACAGCTTACAAAACTATCTTTAACAAGTAGCTGCTTACATTTTATGATATGGACACAAATGAAAACAACATATAAAATCCAAGGTAGTATATGCTGTGATTTATGATACAGCAGTTTCCATTTTGTAAGAAGAGCAGATTTAAGTCACAGGTGAATTTGAAATTCTTAGGAATGTCCTAAGTAATCAGTAGAAGTGATGCACAACATCTCATTTTCATATGACTCAACTGTCCACGTATAAACACACCAGATCAGTTGGAACATAAATGACACTACACAAGTTGCAGAAAACCAGAAGTATATCTAAGACTAAAACAAGTAAACATAGTATAAGCTGAAATAAACTATATAAAACTAACAAACAAGCATACTTCTGTATAATCTTGGAAAGCTCAACCATAATAGAACCTCAACACACTAGAACATGTATTTGCAACACTACAAAAGTTTCCCAACGCTCCATAAAACCCCTCAATGACTTTAAGTAGGAAGAAATGCGAGGAAGAGGGTTTTGAAGAAACTTGCCTGGTACTGAGCATAACTGGCCTCCTGGAATTCTCTGAGGCAAGCTTCTGGATGTTCAATTTGTGCAGCACCAGTCGTCGTGTCAAGGAAACCACTCTCTGCTAAAATTGCCTCTTCCAGTGCCATCTGAAAGTCACTCATCTTGCAATTGTACAATTGCGTCTGCCCCTGAAATCTGATGAAATAAAACAAAAATCAAGTAAGATTATTACTCTAATAAAAACACATCAACTTAATATGATTGTCAACGCACCTGTCCATGAATTCTGCAAAAGGGAATATCATCCCTTGTTTCACCCAGGCATAGTCCTGCTCATCACCATTAACTTAAATTCAAGTGCCAAAAATAACGCAATGAGATCCCACAAAAGTGAAAACCAAAAGAGAGAGATTGAGAATACCCTTCGTGTTCCGTTTTTAGAATACCCATAAAACATAACACAGAGTGCGTCGGGAATACAACAATTGAGAACAGCTTCAGGAGCTTGCAAGATGGGATCGATTACAATGGCTGGCCACCATGGATATCTCTTCCCGCATTTTGCCCAAACAAAATCTCCCAAAGCAAAGTCCTCTGGCTTATAAACATCCTTCCTCTTTCCAGCTTCTCTTCTCAATTTCTCCAAACCAGTATATCTAAATCTGGGCGCATACTCCCCGCTGTCTTTCAGTGAAGTGTGCGACCTCAAATTATTTGAATTGCAGTTTTCATACTCAAAACTATTGAACCCTACACTCCCCACTTCTCCATTCCCTTCACGTTCATAAAATGGATAGGAATTAGAACTCCCAAATCCAAATTGACCCTTTACAAATTTCGTTTTACTGTATCTCCATCTCTTACTGTCAAAATCCTCACTATATTCTACAAATTCATCATCCTCAAAGCTGGAATCAGTGTAATCAGGTCTACATTCCCTATTATTCCACATATCAACAATCGAGTCAGTAAACCTCGAGGGAAGCATCGGAATTCGCCCCCGTGAAGATCTCGATAATGGTGGCTGAGACCTCCTCATGCTACCATTCTTCAATCTCTTCGAATTCGGCAATACCTCACCAGCCCAATAGGATCCCTCACCAACCCAAGAACCTGAACCACTGCTAAAATCATCAGCTTCACTGTACATACATATTGAATATGAATCGTATACGTTGGTTTTTCGTTTCTTTGGAATCAATAAACACTCATAGTTCTCCTCCTCATATTCACTGCAAGACTCTCCAATCTTACACCGCTTCAGATTCGGCATATCGACTTTCATAGTTTTTTTAATAATCATCCTCTATGCATTCAATTCCGATGAATTTCCTCAAACACCAAACTAGCCAAGCCAAACCCTAATTTCGCATCAGACAACAAAAAATTTGAATCGAATACGAAAGATTCCAATTATATACACTTCAATTTTGAATAAACGATCCAATTATACCGCACCCTACTTGATTTTATAAAGCTATAAACCCTAAAATTCGATAAGAAACCTATAAAATTCGCACGTTTCAGTCATGTTCCTGAAGAATATCAAAAATTAAAAAGAAAATTGAAACAAAATTTTCTTCTTCCACCCTTCGAAATTTACAGCGCTTATCGAAAGCGAAAATAATGAATTGTGTCCCAGAAAAAATAAAAATAAAAAATATATATATTTCTCCGCTTTGAAACAATGGAAGATTGCAGAGCCAGAGGGAAGGTTAGTACACAACAAAGGTGTAGATTTCGTAAACTAACTACAATATAGAAAGAATCGGTTTAAATATTATATTATATTAAATAGACTTAAATAATAATGTAAAATATGAAAATTATAATAATAAAATATTTTTGACTAGTAATAGCGGTGGCGGGTTTTGGCTCCAAATATTGAGGAATTGCAAATTGAAACGGAGATGGAGGACATGAAAATTGGTTTGGGAAAGCGCGAAATGAAAAAATAAAAATTGGAAGATTATTAATATATTTTTATTTATTTATATTTTTATAATATAATAATAGTATACGTTTAATAACACTTTTTTAATATAGCTGTTAGTTTTTTTATCTCGAAAGCTTTATGAAACTCGTAGCTGTTAAGTAAAATTAAACCTATTTATTTAAATAAAATGATAAATATTAATATTTATTTTTAATGATTGTTAAATATTTTATTGAAATTTTTTTTTTTAATTTTATTTCAAACGGGCCCATAATCCTGTTAATAATGGGTATTAATAGTTAACCGTTGTTAATGATAATTAATTGTTATTTTAAAAAAACAATTAAATTAATATTTTTTTTATAAACAGATTTAAAAAATTAATGTATACAAAATATTATAATTAATTCCAAAAAAAAAAATATATATATATATATATATATATATATATATATATAACCACAAATAGCAACTTCAAAATGCCTACGTAAGTTATAAGGGCAAGAAGATAAATGATAAAGCATGTCAGGATTATTGGTGGTGTTTGGATACGGGTCCTACCAGACTATCACTATTCACTACCAGGTGAAATCTTGTTCGCTATGGCTGCAAGACAGTCAGACGGTTAGCTGTTGCCAACATAGGACTTTCAGCCAAACAGACCTGACACGTCGGCTCATGTATTCAGTATGCACCATATCATTTACTTCTATATATGTTCTATCAGTCTGAAATCTGAATACTAATATTGTACTCAAATCAATTTGATTTTTTTTTTCCCAATAATCAATTTGATTATTAAGTAGTAATTTTTATTTTTTATATTTAGTTATGATAATTTTTTGTATTGAATTTAATTTAATTTTTAAATTAAATAAATATTACTCTATGATCATGATTTTGTTATTTAAGGCAAAAATTAATTTTTATTTGATTACTTATTAAGATAAATTTTATTATTAGGATAAATAAAGTTAATAGGGCTGAGATGTCCCCCTAATGGCCACCCTATATATCAAATATATTTTACATGTTAAAAAATGATGATAACATTAAATAAATTGTAGTAAACTGGACCATACCTATTTTCTATTGATGATAAATACATCTACAGTTTAATATGTATGAAATAAATAACAATTTTTTCCTTTTTGTATTAATTTATAATCCAAAATATAAATATAAATATATATTTTTTAGTTCTTTTAATTTATCTCCTAACCTATAATAAAAATAATGTAAAACTATAATGTACAATTAAGTAATAAATATGAAAGAATTTGAGAGCCTCAAACCAAAAATAGATTACTTCCACTCAATTTATAAGAACTATTTAACATGTCTTGAAAATGCAACCTATTAAATTTACTGAAAAAATTCATTTGAAATTTCATAAATTTTTGTAGAAATTGGTTTAGTACTATTAAATTATACAAAATTAAATTCACAAAATTAAAAAATATATATATATATTGAATATAACAAATATAACATATACTTTTTTTTTTTTTTAATGTTTTGGGCACTAAATGCGAAAGTAAATGTTGACCATGGTCCATAGATTTATTCCTTATTTTGGCTAAAGATTTATACCATGGTTTTATTCATATTTTATACATTTAGAAATTTTCATTTGGCCATGGGATTATTCATATTCCTTGCTTTTATTTTTTTGGATGTTTTGTGATTATTTATTTATTTTTTATATTTTCAGCCACTATTTTGTTAAATAGTGAGTGGAATTATGAATTAATTTTTACAAATCGTATTAAGTTTTTTTTTTTTATTAAAAACATATTATTTGTGCTGAAATCAATGGATAATAATTCATCTATGGAAAAAGGAGAAAATTATCTCTTAGGGTGCGTTTGAATCGGGATTAAAAGGAGTTAAGTGTTACTCATGTAATTCTTTAATCTTCTTTAATATTGTTTAGTAAGTTTTTAGATACTAATGTTAATGTTTAACTTCCTTAATAATTACTCTTACTTAAACTTTAATTTATTAACTTATGAGAGATTATGGTAAAGACATGTAAAAATAAATAAAAGACTCAACTGTCTATTAGAAAAAGAAAAAGAAAAATTTTTTTTTTATGGAAATTTTTGTGAAAATAACTTTTTTTTTAAATTAAGTTTTTTCATTTAAAAAAAATTAATGTTTTATACAAAACTCAGTTAACCATATTAATAACTTATCAATTACCCTTGATTTACCATACAAGATAATCAATTTAACTGTTACACCTGTAACTATTACTCCCTTAATAGTTACACTTATAATTATTACATTCCATATTTTTAACTCCAATCAAGACGCACTCTTATTGTTTAATATATTTCGGCCTATTAAATTTTAATTGTACCAAAAAATAATTCATCTATAGGAAAATGTGTGAATATTGAGACTATTAAAGCCCAAGCATGATTGAAATTCTTAAAGCCGGGAATCCAATCAAGCAAAAAATAAGAAATACATAAATTTGCTTTCCTAATTTACTGTAAGGACAAAGGTTGGATGGGGCTACTTATAGAGGTGTGCAAATCGGTGATTTGGTTCAAAATTGAATTTAATCGAAATAATCAAAATTACAGTTTCACCAAATTGAACTGAATCGAACATAGAGTAAAAAATCAAACCGAACTGAAAAAGTTTGGTTCAATTAATCGGTTTGGACTGTTTTTTTTTTTTTTTACTATTTTTCCTTTTTTTAATAATTTTTGAGATAAAATTCGAGTAATTTTTAATATATTTTTAATAAATATATATAATATAAATATATTTTAATATATGTATATAATATAAATGTAATAACCTGAATTTTTATTTATTTTAGAAAATTTTATTTTCTTACGGAAATATAACTATTTAATTGCATTTGCTATATTTGTATTTAATAGAAATTTGAATTATTATCATTATTTTAAAAATATATTATTTCATTATATTTATATTTAAGTAATGAAAATTTTTTCCTTAAAAAAAAGTAATGAAAAATTTTTTATATCGATATTTCATGAAATAAAAATATTTTATAGAATTAATAAATTATATTTTGATTTATTATAATTTATTTATTAAAGGATTATTTTCAAATTTTAAGAAAATATTGATTTTAATATTGGTTATTAAAGTTTAAATAAGTTATTTATTATATCAAATTATTATTTTTGAATTATAAATTTTTAGTAAATACTAATTTTAATTTTATTATTATTATTATATAAAAAAAATAAAAAAATAGAGAAAGAGAGGAATAAATAAAGGGTTTTTATGTGTATGTTTCATATGATTGGTCCATTTTAATATTGGACCAATCATATCAAAGGAATGGCAAAAACGGGAGAGAGAGAGAAAGAGAGAGAGGGGCAGTGGGCGCCGATTCACTCACCTCCAGCCACCGCTTGATGACACCGGCACCACCAATGGACAGCCTAGCTTTCAACGACCTCAGGTGGTCTAGCAGCGGCGAGATCGGAAGGCAAGTGGCAGCGCACACTCCGTTCAACGCTTTTCATGCGACAAGACCTTCCAAGCAAGATTTTGACCAATTCCGGCCACGAATCTGAGCAAGCCTGGTACCATCTTGAAACTCTTGAGCCTAGGAGTAATTTGGTATCCACCTCGACCGGTGGGGACGCTGGTAGCCATCGAAATTGAAGAGAAAAGATTTCGGTCTCCGCAATTTTCGAGGCATTTTTCGGCGAATATAGGGAGAGTGAGTTGACACTGTCAGTAGTTCTGGAATCAACGACTCGTGATCTACAAGATGGTGTGAACGGCGCCCCCATCAACCACCGTCAACTGTGACGATGGAATTATGAATTCATTTTTACAAATCATATTAAGTTGTTTTTTTTATTAAAAACATATCACTTAATTTTATTAAAAACATATCATTTTTGCTGAAATTAAGGGATAATAATTCATCTATGAAAAAAGGAGAGGATTACTCCTTATTGTGTATAGAGATGACAACGAATCGGGTATGGGGCGAATTTTTGTAAAACCCGATTATGACCCCTTTAAAAAATAAAATATCTGCCCCACTTTGGAGCGAGCGGGTATACCCGTTTATATTTTTTTTTCCTAAAAAAAAAAGTTTTATTTTCTCATATATATATATATATATATATATATATATATATATATATATAATTTATAAAATTTATATTTCAAATAAATTATAAATTTTAAAAAAATATAAATTAAATACATATAATATTAAAAAATATATAATATATAATTGGGATGGGTTATACTATTACCCGAACTCAAAACCAATTCGGGCATAAATCAAAAAACTCACCCCACCTTATTTACTAAACAGGGCGGATAATACGATCGGAGCAGAGCAAGTATCCGATAGGGCGAATAAAATTACCATCCCTAACTATGTAGTGTGTAGTATATTTCAATCAATTGAACTTTAATTGTACCAAAAAATAATACATCTACGGGAAAATGTGTGAATATTGAGTCTATTAAAGCCCAATCTTGATTTAAATTCTTAAAGCTGGGAATCCAATCAAGCAAAAAATTATAAATACAGAAATTTGCTTTCCTTATACTGTAAGGACAAGGGTTGGATGGGGTTACTTCAATAAAGTTTAAAGATTAGGCTTAAATAGACAAAATTATTAAAAAAATTCACACAAAAATCAGCATATTTATTAAAATTACCATTTTTTTATCATTTTATTTAAAAAAATAATTTTATAAAATTATATGCACTTTATAGAAATTTAAATAACACTTAATTTAGAAAATATAATCACTTTACAGAAAAAAAATATGATATTCTAAAAATAAAATAAAAATAAATATATAATGATAAATTAATATATCATATACAACTATCAAATTTTAAAATGTCACATAAAAGCCTATGATTTTATGCAAATTATCATAGGTTTATCATTTTATGGTAAAAATATAAATTTAAACAAAAATATACACATTTCCTAGAAATTTAAATACATATCACATAAAATATAATAACGCTTCTTGAAAACTAAATAAATGTGGTATTCTTAATTTCATATTATCCATATTTGTTTAAAATTAACTATAAATAGCATCAATACAACCATTAAAATTCAAAATTTCACATAAAAACATATGATTTCATAAAAAATATCATAATTTTTTATCATTTTATAAAAAGAGAAATTTTTAGGTAGGACATGAGTATGTTCTTTCTACTCACATAAAAGTGAATCTATGTGTAATTGGAATGGAGACACACGCATCCATGTGAATTTACTTTTATATGAATAGGAGGAGCATGTTCATGCCTTACCTAATAATTTATCTTATAAAAAAATTACTCCCTCCGTCCCAAATTGATAAGTACAATTAATTTTTCATATGAATTAATAATTAGAGGTTAATTTAGTTAAAATCATTAATTTTAATTTATTTTTTTAAAAGTATCCTTATAGTAACTTACAACTCAAAAAGATTAATTTTTTGGAATCCAACTATTGTATTAATGGATATTAATTAATGTGTTTTTAGAAATATAAATAAATAATGATATTTTAGTAAAATACTATATAAATTACTTTTCTAAAATGGAAATATACATATAATTTAGGACGCACATTATAAAAAGTTTGTCTATCAATTTGGGACGGAGGGATTACATATTTGCGAGAATTTACTGACATTCCATAAAAAATATAATAACATTGCGTGGAAAATGACCAAATGTTATATTTTTAAAACAAAATTGATTTTTTCTATATATATGTATATATAATGACAAATAGCATTATTAAATTATTAAAGTTCAAGACTTCACATAAAAAATTAATTTCAATAAAAATTGCATAAATTTTATCATTTTATAGAAAAGTAATAATTTTATGAAAAATATACATTTTATGGAAAATTTAATTATATTTAAAAAAAAAAATACAATGACATTTCGTGGAGAATGACCAGACCTAATATCATAAAATAACCTCAAATTTTAAAAACTTATAATAAATAATATCAATGCATCTATTGACATTTAAAATTTCGCACAAAAATTTATGATTTTATTAAAATTAGTTCTATAACCTGTGCGTTGCGGGGCTACATATTATTTTATATTATAAAAAAATAATTTAATAAAATTTTAATTTTATTTTCCTAATTTTCATTCTCAATTTTTTTTTTAAGAAATGATATAAAATATTAATTTTAGAATAACAAATAATATTGTGACAAAAAAAAATTTAAATAAAAAAATAATTGAAACAGAGACCACGAAAACTAAAAGAAAAAAGGAAAAAAAAAAAACTTATACATCAATTAAATATTCCTGCATCTTTTAAAATCTTGCCAATGTTATAAAATGAAATATAAACATAAGTTACATAACTGTAAACCTAAATTGAAAAGATAGCTCCTAATATTGTACTCGTTGAAGTTGATTAATTTATTGTGTAATTAACGTTCCATTGCGCTAGGATACCAAAACAGTAGTATTAATTTTTAAATAAACTAAAGGCAAACACACAAATGAAATACTAGAAATTATAAATTTTATATAATTAATATACAATCAAATTTTGAATTTTTTTTTTTTTTTTTTGTTGATACTAAAAAGACTCAATGGGCCAAATATAATATTATAGGCTACACAATAAGGGTAGCTCTCCCATTTAACATCTCTTACCAAAATAACTCTTTGTAATTTTAAAAACTCTAACATGAGACATTTTTTCTTCCCACACTTTTAAATGAGATGAAAATATCAATTAAACCACATCTAATTGGCTAAATTTTGAATTAAATTTTAAAATCAATTCGACTATAAATTTTATCAATTCTTAGTTTCTACCTTAATTGATATTGAAATACTATCTCATAATTTCAAAATGTCTGGAGTTCTATTTTTCCCTTTGAGAATAAAAAAAGAATTTGCAAGAGTTAAAAATATTAACTATGAAAAAGAATATTCATCATAATGATAAATCACAAATTTTCACTCATAAAACCATATTTTTATTTTTTTTAACAAAATAATACTTTGTTCACGGAGAAAAGTCAAAAGTTTTATTATTATATATATATTTTTTTAGGGAAATCCTCCATTGTAAAATAAAAATACGTATATATAAAAATATATGAAAAATACATTAAAAAAATTAAGCTTGAAAAAGGAAGCCTATAAAGAGCTTAATTATGCAAAACCAATTAATTTATTTTTTTGACCCTGATTTATTATAGTTACACAGAGAAAGGAAAGAAAATAGATAGAAACTTTACTGAGAAGATGTGATAATTCTTGAGCTACAATGACTGTTGGTGGAACTTTATAAATATTTTTCACAACTCTAATAATCTAATCTATCTTTATCAATATCCATCATGTTTATATGTTCACAAAATATATGTGTGATGAAAATGATCCAAAAAAGTAGAAATCAATAATTAAACAGTGATGGGATATTAGATATGTAGACGGTTTAATATATATATATATATATATATATATATTTTTATCCAAGAAGAATTTGCTAGCATTGCATTAAAAGTAGGGATGGCAGCGAACGGGTATGAAGCGGGTTTTCCATTACCCGTATCCATCCCGCCAATATTTATTTATATCCGTCTCGTCACCCGCCCTGATACGGGACGGATAATAAAACGGGACGAGTATCCGCAGATTTACCCATTTTAATTTTTTTTCTTTAAAAAAATTATTTAACATTAATTTTTTTATATATACATATATTCATTTATATCTTTTTTATATATATCTATACAATATAATTTATAAAACTTACAAAATTAGTTATTTAGGCCAATTAAGCTCCTTAACATACGATGATTAACTTAAAAGTAACAGTCTAACAGAGCCATTGAATTTTCCATTTTATCCTTCTAATTTGTTCTTTCTTTTTTCTTTTTATCTCTCCTCTCCTCTCCTCTTCTCTCCTTTCCACTGTTGGATTTGTAATCGATTCAAACATAATAAACCAAATCCAAATCGATCACAACTGAACTAAAACCCATGGCTACATTTATTCACTGCTACTCTTGCTCGCTTCTCTTAAACCCTAACCATCCAATTACCCAATTTTCGAATTCTCTAAAACCTTCACCTTTTGGAAGATTTGTAAGCTACATTATTAGTTCAACCAACCTAAAGCGTCCATCAATGGCGACTCCACCAACGGAGCCATTGAATCCCCAAAAACCTCTCACTGAGGTCGCAAAAAGAAGCCCACATCTCATTCCTCTTCAACTGTGACTCCGAAATCTACCAAAAGAACTAAAAAGTCAAAGAAAATAGAGGCAATGTCGGACGAAATATAGTGGGATTGGAAGCTATTGTAGCTGGTGGAGATCATGGTGGTTCTTACTTAAAAACCGTGTTCTTTCTTATTCAAAGATTCCTATTTGTTAACTCCTATTGATGACGCCAGATTGATCAGAGAAATCTCAACGATTCGGCTTTCGAGAATGAACAGTGAAAGTTATCGACGAAATAAGCAACATAAAAGTATTGGCATTGTTCATTCAAAGGTATATATATATATAATGGTGGTAGATAAAGAGAACTAAGTGTGCAATATGGACATGGAAGTGTTGGATTTTGATGGGTTTTTTGCGGTATTGAGGAAAGTTTTGCTAATACATGAAAATTGAGGTGTATAGTATTTACCAATTTGGTCAAATTGTTTGATTTCTGATATATATATAAAAATAATGTACAAAATGTTGGGAAAAATTAAACCTGAGGTGTGAATTAGCACTGTCCTTAAGGATTTATAATGTAATCCCCAGGATTTAACAGGTCTTCTAGTCTCAAAAAGTGAAACCAAGTAGCAGGAATTAGGGCTGAGCACGGTTCGATTCAATTCTGGGATTTTAAAAATCTCCGGAATTGGATTGAATTTTTGAGATTTTAATTTGTAGAGAACCGGAACCAGAACCAAAATAAAAAATCTCCGTATTGTATTGTTCCAAAAATTTCGGTACAATACAATTCGGGGATCGGATATTTCGGTTCTGGTCCAATTCAATCCAATACAATACGGAGATTCGGATATATTGAAAAAAAAAAACAAAAATATGCAATTTGATAATTTAAATGAACAAAAACAATCAAAATCTATAATTTATCAATGATTTTAAGTTAGAAAAATATAATTACTGTAAAAATATATAAATATAATTATATTAATAATTTACTTAATTGAAATAATTTTAATCTTGACTTATATATTATTTAAAACTAATAAATAATTTCTTATAAGTTATAACCACTTTCTAACTTTTTATACAAACTATTAGCCTATTACAAATAATTTATTATTGATAATGTATTCCGTAAACGTTAATTAATAAAAGAATACTTTTAAAAATTACATTATTAAATACTAACAAAATTTTAATTTAAAACTTTATTAGTATCACATAAATATGATTACAATTAAAATGACAATATTACTAGATTTACATACTAATACATTATACTTTCTTATTATTACTCATTAATTAATCATAACATATATTAATTTTTTTTTTCCAAAACATATATGTAATGAATTTAAAATGTTTAATTGTAATATATGGTTATATCTTAGTATTATTAAAACTTAATCCATATTATATTACTAATTTTTTTATTAATACAAATTTAATAAAACTAATATTTAAGTAAATTATATAAATATCAATAGTTATATTAAATTGAATTAAGGTATATATATTTATAATTATATATTTATAATTCATCTATTTTTTTATATAATCTTAATATAATTTAATAATTGGTATAATGTCATGTATAATCTTATAATTTTTGTGTTATCTTTACATTATTCAATTATTACTACTTATATATAATAAATAAAAAATTAAAAAATTTCAGTTATTTCAGTCAAATTCAATTCGGTACAGTTCGGTTTAATTCGATATGATTCTCGATCCGGATATACCTTAATATCTATAACCGTACCAAAACATTTCACTCGGTCCAGTTCGGTTCGAAAAAAGTCAAAAAGTCAACGATTCGGTCCGGTTCTTGATATTTTTGGTCCGATTATTCGGTTCAATTCGAAACTTTTAATATCCGTACTCAGCCCTAACAGGAACAGTAAGAAAAAATAAATCGAACCCAGCAATAAAATAAATAAAAACAGATAAATTTATGAGTGTCTTCTTTAGCATATACATGTCTGTTTGTATAAGAAAAAATCAGAACGTTGGTACAACAATACCAACGCTAATACAACAAAAAATTAGGAATTGTAATATTAATAAATAAATAATTGAAGAATTAAAAAATGAACTTGTTCTGAACCAGGCCTTTATCACGCGCAGGGAGGGAAATCCACCGATTTACACTTAAATTTGACTTTTAGCCCAATTATTGTGCGCGCAAACCTTGCTCATTTTCTTGGCTTTTTACAAGTTCAAGATTGTTTGATAGCTTATGAACCTTTTTACAAACTATTTCCTAAGCAATGTGAGAATTGTAACTTTTGAAATATACAACTTTACAACACAAATAGAGAAGGGGCATTGATATATGGGCTTAACATTCACAATAGTAAAATTTAGGCTTAACTAGATTGATGGTGGTGGTGGCTGTGGTGGTGGTGGATTAGAGATGGGACCAACATGTATTAATGGGCTGTTATTGTTGTTCAAGAAAACTGAGATTGACTTCGCGTTTGAATCATACTCCTCATCTCCACCCACTTGAAGATTGTAAACTTCCACTATTACCAGGATCCATTAAATTTTTGCTCTTCAAAACAAAATAAATAAAAACACAGAGAGATAGAGATATGGAGAGAGAGAGACATAATCCATTGATTTTGGTCTTTGCTATCTTTTACTTTGTATTTGAGGCAAAAGGGTACATGTAACAACCCACGGATGATGAAATTGATGGTTTCAGACAAGAGAGAGAAAAAACTTAATTAAATTAATATCCTAAATGTAACTTTAGGTAGACCTATTACGTCAATGTCAGCAAACTTAAATGTTGTTAAACACCGTGATCTGCTAAACTTAACAAAGGTATTTAATTGGCTTAAATAAGTTTTTTTATAAGTTTTTTGTTCAAAAAAAAAAAAAAAAAAAAATTAAAAGGCATATTTACTCTCAGCCCAAATTTGAAATTTTTTTTTTACCTTATACCTTTAATATATTATCACTCGTCTATATTTGAGAGATGTGATTTTACAAGAGCTAAAAAATCTTGAAAGAATATCCCATCACTGTTTAATTATTGATTTCTACTTTTTTTTTTATTAGGTTTAATTTATTTTCTTTTTCGTCACTATTTAATTATTATATTTTTTATACTCCCTCCGTCCCAAATTGATAGGCAAAATTAATTTTTCACATGAATTAAGAATTAAAAGTTAATTTACTTGAAATCATTAATTTTAATTTTTTTTTTTCAAAAGTATCCTTACAGTAACTCACAACCCAAAAAGATTAATTTCTTGGAACCCAACTATTGTATTAGTGGATATTAATTAATGTATTTTTTGAAATATAAATATAATTAGTTTAAATAATTGTTTTATCAATACCAATGTTAAATAAATAATGATATTTTATTAAAATACTATATAAACTACTTTTCTAAAATGAAAATGTGCCTATAATTTGAGACGCCCATTATAAAAAGTTTGTCTATCAATTTGGGACGGAGGGAGTATTAATTTTTGATAGGGCTGTTGATATTGCAAATCGGTAATTGAAATTTAAGGTTAATATCTCCAATTAGCAAAACAAGTGCAACCAACTAACCAACTAATTAAACCAATACTTGACTAGGAAGCAATAATAAGCAAAAAGTTATACTCTCTTTGTTTTACAATAAGTATCGTTTTAAAATGATACACATATATTAAGAAAACTATTAAATAACTTTAATTTTAATTAATATGGACAAATATACCCTTATTTTCTCTCATAAAATAAGAAAAAACATATGAAATATTGGAATTGGGATGAGGGTGAAGTTAAAAAAAAGCTAATAAATGCTGCATTGAACTTTTAAAATGACAAATAATTTGAAATAAAAAATTCTTTCTAAAAAGACAATTATTGTGAAACGGATGGAGTATTATAGTAAATTTAATTGATTGAAAATAGAGGAAATTACACTAAATACAATTTTTTTTTTAAATTTTTTTAAATATCTTTTTGTCTTTTATGGTTTTCAAAAATATATATATTTTTTTATACTTATCATTTACTTATGATATACTTTTAATATACTTATTATATATCTTTGAAAGTGGGGTATTTTTAAAATAGAAAATTTAGTAAATTATATTTTTAAAAATAAAAAGAAGGAAAAACATATATAATAATATTTTGCTTTTTTAGGTGTTTGTGTAAAAATCCCTTGAATATAGGATTTTTTACACAAATACATAAAAAAGGAAAAAATATTATAAAAATACACTCAAAAAAACAAACTTAAAAAAATGTATATTCGACTACTTTTTATTACAAAAATACTCTTATCTACTTTTATATCATATATGTGATGGTGGGTTTTCTTAGAATGGAAACATCACTACCAATAAGCCACCTACTACTCCATAATCATATATGTGGTGTTGCTATTTTCTATGGATTTTTCTTCCTTATGTAAAAAAAAAAAAAAAAAAAAAATTTGTGTTTCACAGTATCAAACAATCATTTATTGTTAATGGTTAACTAATTAACAATTAATTAATGGTAAATGTTAAAGGTTTAGCTGTCTATTTTTTTTTTTTTAAATCTCAACAATTCTAAATTTCTTCTTAATATTATTATAAAATTAATTTTTTTATTTTTTATTTTATGAAATAAGCTCTTAATAATCATATATTTTAATAAATGAAAACTAATTTAAATGAAAAATATAGAAAAATAATAGAAAATAATAACGGAAAAAAAAATTAATGATAAGAAAAAAAAATTGTTCATTTTTATACATTTTAATTGATTGATGTAGTCAATATTTTTGCTATCTACAAATATTTTAATAAATTGACAATAGTGTCAAGAAGTGCATTAGCACACTTAAAAAAAAAAAAAACAATAAATGATATGTGTTTATGAAAATATGGTATACGTTACGTATATATTTGGTATTTGCAACTACTTAATATTTATACAAATTAGAAATGTAATATAT
>CATKHJ010768879.1:0-11853 GCA_949750685.1 Vernicia montana | reverse complement strand
TTTTCCTATCTACATGTTTTTAATAATTTCAAATTTTAAAACAAAGCAATTGCATGCGCAAAAGGTATCCCACCACGCATGCTACTACTACAATTCCCTTGTTAATTTTTTATTTTTTATATTTGATTAATTATTTCCTTTTAGCGATAATGGGTAGGCAATTTATTTATTTATTCAAATCAAATTCAGGTTTAAATGTTTCCACATAACCTTTGGTTGTTTGTGGCCACATATGATCATATTAATTTTTAATTAATTAAAATTAAAAATCTATAAACATTAAGCAAAAGGCATTAGTCAACCATTAAGCAAGAGAGCACGCGTGACTCGTGAGTGTCATTAGAGCATGTATGCAACTCTAGGCTAGCTTGATGTCATGCATTTTATTTGTAAATAAAAAAAAAATTAATTATTTTATTAATTAAATTTTGACAAATTTTGGAAATAAAATTAATTAAAATCCCAAGGTATTAAAATTTAAATATGTCTTTGGCATATTTAATTTATTTATCATACATCCAATCCCAATGAATGTAAATTAAAATTTTATAAATTATCCATATAATCTATGGAAAAAATTTATATCAATAAAATTGTACTTTTATTTAATCAACTCTCAAATTTGTTTTATGCCTAATTATCTATAGTAAATAGTAATATTTAATATTATTCTTAATTTGATATTTAATTATAATTAATATTTATATTGTATATAATATTTTTTGAAGAAAAAAAAAAGAATTCTAATGCTATTGGATATTGTCATTGCGGTTGAAATATTGTCATTGTGATATTAGATACAATGCAATATTTTATTTAGATATCATATAATAACTTCAAATTACATTTATAAAGTTATACATTGTTTTTTTTTTTTAAATAAAATTAAATTTCATTAATCATCAGTGGCTGAATACAAATTTCAATAGAAAATGACTTGACATAAAATCAACTACCCTAACAAGAACAAATTAATTCGCAGATCACAAATATTCAACAGAACATCCAGCTGCCATATAGTTGGTTTTAAAAAATTGCGACTGTAATAATGAAACAATGTGACAAACATTGTATTTTTTACTAGCATTTAAAACGCAATAGTGCACATACATATCACTAAACTCATAATAAAAAAATAATTTCAAACAATGGAAGACATAACAAAACTTCCAACAAGAGAATACGAAATAACATAAAAAACAATCTAACACAAAATAATAAAATGAAAAGTATCACCCTAACAGCAGTAAACACAAACTCATCCACAAGTATATGGTAAAAATGGAGATAGAAAGACGACGGCAAAAGTAAGGAGATAGAGAACGATATCGAACAGAAGGAGCGTCGAGCGATGGTAGAGGATGACGCATAAATAATGGACGAATAAGTGGAGCCGGTAGTGAATGTGGTAATAACAACAGATATAAGATTATCCATATCAAATATAATATAAGATATTGGAACCACTTTCGATCAAAAGAAAAGATCGGCGGTGATTTAAATAAAAAATTTAAGAAAAAATTAGAGAGAAAAAAAAAAAAGAATAAACAGCTAGAGTTTTAAAAAGATCAAGTTTTTTCCAAAAAGTTATACATTGTTAAACACAAATTTCTCAATTTACTCATTACAATAACAAGATAATAGGATTGTAATTTTTGAAAAATATTATCCCAATTTATTAGTTAAGGAAAAACCTCATAAATTAAAATGATATTTATCATAGAATAAGAACACATGAAAAAAATTGATAAAATTTTTTACATAAAAAAATAGTAATAAAAAAGTAATGACTGAGATTTTAAATATATAATTTTTATACGCCATGAAATATTCAATCAATCATTAAATTATTAATAAAAATAAAAGAATCATAATATTATTATTATTTTCAATGTTTATAATATTATAATAAAAGTTATATATGTCATTAAATTATGTAAAACTAAAGTCTCAACAGGGATTGGAATATCTTCAAGCCATATTTAATTTTTTATTAGCATTCAACAATACCCTGAAAAACCTATTTAGTATTTATGTTAGAAATACTTTTTTTTTCTAAAATTGTATCATTTTATATGTTAATAAAAAAATTTGAAAGTTTGTTTAGCTACTTTGAAATATTTAATATTAGAATATACAAATTTCACTCTAATTAACATTTTCAACCTAATAATATTCTTGACAATATCTCAAATAATAATGATGAATAAATTTGAAACATTTTAAAAATAAATCATGAAACTTTATCAGTTCATGAGTCTGTTTAATCCTTCTTAATATGTTTATATCATATGATTTATTCTTAAAAAAATATATATAATGTATAATCCAATTAAACTAATGAATTATCTTGTGAATTAATTATCTTGGTAAAAATTAATTAAGATTTTTAATCTATCATTGAGATGATGATTAATTTTTGTAAAATCATATATTGCAATAATTTATCATACAATATAACTTTTTTTATGATTCAACAACATTTTTAGTGAAATAACATTAATTGTTTCTCTTTTCTCACCAAACTCACGAGCTTCTTTGACTAGGACACGTACCCTTTACCGAACCATATGCTCTTAGTTGGCTGCCAACAAACCCATCAAAAAGAAAGTCAGTTGAACTTAAAAACATCTACCAAGCCAAAAATACAAAATACAAAATAATTAATTTTACTTCGAAATTAATTAAAAATTAATTATTATTTTTTTACCCAAAAAAAGAAAATAATAAACACATTTTAATCGTACGGCTATTATTAACTCAATCCTTCCTACAAATAACCCTCTCAAACTCCACAGCAATTTGCTACTCTCTTACATTTGTCTCTTCTCCAATCTCAAAACCCTCGCTCTGTCTGTCTCTCTCTCTCTCTCTCTAGATCTAACGCAACCATGTCGATTACGATCGTGTCCGTCAAGGCAAGGCAGATCTTCGATAGCCGTGGAAATCCAACGGTTGAGGTTTGTTCTTATTCATTTCTATCTCTCTGGTTTTCATTTTCGATCATTTCTAAGCGATCGCTAGATCTGTATATTGCTTGTGAGACTGATAATTCATATACTTAATTTGAGATTTAGAACTTTTTGAATCTAATTAGTTTAATGGCTTTGATTAATGAAATGATTTGTGGATTTGTTTAGGCTGATGTTACGCTATCGGATAAGTACTTAGCAAGAGCTGCTGTTCCTAGCGGTGCATCCACTGGTAATTCTTTGATTTTAATCATGTTTTAAATATGTTATAATTTTGGAAGATTAGTGTAATAATTAATTGTTTGTGTAATTTAATTTTGACATTTAGGGATTTATGAGGCTCTTGAGCTAAGGGATGGAGGCTCTGACTACCTCGGAAAAGGTGTTTCGAAGGTGAATTAGTTTGCTCTTTATAATGTGTGTTTTTTTTGGTAAAATCTTAATATTAGTTTCGTTTGTTGATTAGAGTTTAATTGTGTTTTGTAGGCTGTTGGGAATGTTAACACAATTATTGGCCCTGCATTGGTTGGCAAGGTTAGATTCTGACATTCTGATTAATTCCTCGTGAAATATATTTGTGGTTTGTGTTAACACAATGTTTATTTCTCATAAACATTGGGTTTGGTTAGAAATTTGTGCAAAATTGTGCGAGTTTGTGTTAAATTGGATCTGTAAAGATTAAGATAATTTTTTCATGCATCTGATCCATGGGTTTTTTTTCCTATTCTAATTATCTCGCACAGGACCCAACTGAGCAAACTGCTATTGATAACTTCATGGTTCAACAACTTGATGGAACTGTAAATGAGTGGGGTTGGTGCAAACAAAAGGTAGCTTAATAGATTATTGCTTTTGTTAACTTAAGCCTTGTTTATTTTGGGAAGCTATAGACTGCAAACTAATATTTATGATTTTTTTTTCAGCTTGGAGCAAATGCTATTTTGGCAGTGTCTCTCGCAGTTTGCAAGGCTGGAGCTCATGTTAAGGGTATTCCCCTTTACAAGGTATATCCATCATTTGTTTAGCTTCCTTTTACTTTTTGTTGATATGTGGTGCTGTTAGTTTACTTGTTTAACTAAATCACTCCTATTACATTTTTATAACGTTATGTGAGTGACTTCTATTGCTGGCCCTTGATGTTTAACTAAGCAGGCAATGTATTATATATTGTACTTGTTATATGCATAATGCTTTTCCCTTTTTCTAATCTTACTCCTTGGAGAACCCTGATGACATGTCTTTTGTGTGCAGCACATTGCTAACCTTGCTGGTAACAAGAATTTGGTTTTGCCAGTTCCTGCTTTCAATGTCATCAACGGTGGATCACACGCTGGAAATAAACTCGCTATGCAGGCATGCTTCTCTATACTTCATTTGGCTTATATTTTAAGGATGCCCTTGATTTATGCTCTTACACTCTTGTCTTCAGGAGTTCATGATCCTTCCTACCGGAGCTTCTTCTTTCAAAGAGGCCATGAAGATGGGTGCTGAAGTTTACCATCATTTGAAGGTTAGTTATCTATCTCACTTTTTCCAATAGCTCACAATGTTATCGCGAAATTTTCTCCCTGCTCCCTCTATTTGGTTGTGAATATATAGCTACTAAATTTCAACTTATTTTTGTTTTCCAGTCTGTGATCAAGAAGAAGTATGGTCAGGATGCAACAAATGTTGGTGATGAAGGTGGTTTCGCTCCTAATATTCAGGTCAGCATTAGCTTTGTGAAATGTCATGATTTTAGTTGACTTTCGTTGCTTTCTTGCTTTTCCTATCTTAAGTTTTGCAACTAGTTTGCTCACCATATCTAATTGGCAAATGTTCAGGAAAACAAGGAAGGACTTGAATTGCTCAAGACTGCCATTGCTAAAGCTGGGTACACAGGCAAAGTAAGTTTCTTCCTTAGTTACCATTCCGTGGCCTTTTGATATTATCAGCAATGTCATTGACTAAATGTTTCACCATTTATTAGGTGGTTATGTCATTGACTAAATGTTTCACCATTTATTAGGTGGTTATTGGAATGGATGTTGCAGCTTCTGAATTTTATGGCTCAGATAAAACATATGATTTGAACTTCAAAGAAGAGGTGAGTTATGATGCATGCTGTTTGCTGTCAATTGCAATATTTTAAATCCAGACTAAAAGCTTATTTTAAATCCAGACTAAATTGCTCAGATAACCACTGCTATAGGCCTATTGATTGTAGTATCAGTGGGTATAACCCATTTCGGAGATAACTAATCCAGCTGGTTCTTGTCATTATTTAGTGCTGCTCTTGTATTTAGTTTCTGTGTATGCGTGTGTATTCGGGGATGCATCGATATTATTTGTTCTTTGACTGCTTTTTTTGGTTTGCGATTCTGTTTGTGCAGAACAATAACGGTTCTCAAAAGATCTCAGGTGACGCTCTAAAGGACCTCTACAAATCTTTTGTGTCTGAATACCCTATTGTATCAATCGAAGATCCATTCGACCAAGATGACTGGGAGCATTATGCAAAGATGACAAGTGAAATTGGAGAGAAAGTACAAATTGTAGGAGATGATCTCTTGGTCACCAATCCTAAGGTGGATAAATTTTCTCTGTTCCTCTTGGGCCAACTTTTGATTTTTTGTGAAAAGGACTGATTCTATGGACTACATTGTCTAATCAAACAAAAACCATTAGGATTGTTTTTTCCACTTATGTTGGACCTGTTTGCTGAGCTTAATTTGTATTTGTAGAGGGTTGAGAAGGCAATCAAAGAAAAAGCTTGCAATGCTCTTCTCCTCAAGGTGATTGATGATTGATTTTCTCAAATGCATTATTGTAGCTTTTCTGTCAAATGATTGTTGGAAGAAGGAAGATTGAGTTATTTTTGTTATTGTTATGTAAACAGGTTAATCAAATTGGATCTGTAACTGAGAGCATTGAAGCTGTGAAGATGTCCAAGCAAGCTGGATGGGGTGTGATGGCCAGCCACCGTAGTGGTGAAACCGAGGATACTTTCATTGCTGATTTGTCAGTGGGTTTGGCCACGGTAATTTATTTTTCTAAAAAAGACTGCCTAAAAATCATCATAATCATTATAATGCTGGTCTCTTATTTTTGGCTTTTCTCATATGGTCATTTCCCTTCTTGTTTGAATCATCAGGGTCAAATAAAGACAGGAGCACCATGCAGGTCAGAGCGCCTGGCAAAATATAATCAGGTTAATTTCCTGCTTCACTAAGTTTTGTTTTTCAACTTGTGAACAAAAAATGTGTAGGTGAAATTTATCTAAGGTTTTCAAATCCCTTTTATGCATGTAGCTCCTACGAATTGAGGAAGAGCTTGGCTCAGATGCAGTTTACGCAGGAGCAAACTTCAGGAAACCTGTTGAACCCTATTAGAATCTGAAAAGAGAACTGGTTATGAGGTCAAGATCTGAGCAGCGGAATGTTACAAAAAGTTAAATAAGTGGATGTAAAATGGGTTAACCCGTGACCTTTTTCGAATAATTTTTGCTGAAGTTTTGTTCTGAGGTTGGAACATTATTGTAGTGAGAAGGATTTTTTTTTTCAAGTTGGAATACGTTCTACCAAAGCTTAGATTTAGTTTTGCCTTTACTAATTGTGAAATGGTATGTTGCGTTTTAATCCTTTGTGAATGTTTATGCTTGTTTAATCGCTGTATGAGCATGTATTGAAGGTAATTAGTAGATTCAACGGTACCCTATTTTCTGTGTCATCGTAAAATTTGCAACTTATAGAAAGTATATGCAGAGAATCATAGGCCATTTTATCAAAACCAGATCAACTTTACAATTTAATTTAGGATAACTTCGTAATATATAAGGCACAATTCAAATCGAAAAAGACTGAAAGCTACTTTAATAATAGTTATAAAAAAAAAAGGCTGAAAGCCACTGAAATAAACCATTTCCATGCATAAAATGTATTTGGAATGAGCAATCTCAAAGGTTCAACTCGTTCCACCTTTATGCACATGTTGCATTTTCTATAAATAAAATATTTATATTTTGCATATGGGAAAATAATCAAATAAATAATTAGATACAATCAAATTAATTATATATATATATATATATATCAATGTTGTAAGAATCGGACCGGACTGGTCGGTCCAACCGGAAAACCGGGAACCGGAGGTCAGACCGATTCGGTTATGGTCTCAGACCCTGCCAAGGCCAAAACCGGAAAAAACCCGCCGGCCCGGCCGGATAACCGGTGATCCGGTCGGACCGGCTAGATAACCGGTGATCCAGTCGGACCGGCCGGTTTTTTAATATTAAAAAAAAATATTAAAATTTATGATTGGACTAAATAAAAAATCTAAGTAGGCACAGGCCAGCCTATTTTGGTCCGACATTCGTGTACGCAGGTCGCGCGCTCACACGTTGAACCTAAGCCCAACACCGTGGATTTGCACCCCCGCGGGCGCGAGAGAGAGCCTTCTTGGCTACTTTCTTAACTTTGAAAGGATGAACTTTTGAATATATACATCATTCTAACTTTATATTTTTCCAATGTGGAATAACTCACTTCTCCCTCACTTTTCTTAGTGTAGAGTTTACTTTAAGTTTCAAATTATCATTCTACCATTTACCATTTTGAGTATATGAATATTCAAATTCATATTTCTTATGTAGAAGAACACAAATTCAAGTAGACTTCCTACTACCGAGTAGTGGAACTTACCCGAATTTGGATCTCAAAATGGCCACTTAATGAATTAATTTATCCTAATTTCTTATAAGTAATTGTTTCAAATTCATATTCCTTTTAAATAATGTTCATTACTTACTCTAATAACGTTTATTAATTTTAATTATATGTATATTATATTATTTTTAACATATAAATAATAAATATATTAGTTTATTTAAAATTCCGGTTCGACCCCGATTCGACCTCTAACCCGTGATCCTCTGCCTTTACCGGTTCTAAGATCGGGTCGGGTTTGAAAACATTGATTGTAACTAAACTTGTTCGTAGCCATAATTAATGAAGAGAATTACGGATTGGACAGACCAAATCTTTAAAAAATTGAATATTTTCTAAATTCAAATTTGGTCCATGAATATGTCTAATTTTAACTAATGAGGTGCTGATATGATAAAGTTATGGTAATATTTAAGTGATAATTGTATCGTTTATTAAATGTATCCGCAAATAAAACGGAGTCGTTTGACTAAAAACCTAAATTCTTGTAAATCAGCGAAATCCATGAGAAAAAACGCAGGTACTTGATTAAATGCATCCACAAAAGAAACGTAGTCGTTTGATTGAAAAAATTTTAAAAACGATCGTTTAACGTCTGCTAGCCCACAGAGAAACGTTAAATTAGAGAAATCCATGGGACAAATTCAAGTATTATGTCGTGGAGCTATTGTCATAGACGACATGTCGTCTATAGCATTACAATTCTAACTTCAATTACAAAAACTTTGGCATTCTATAAAAAAGTAGTAATTAATACATATTTCTCTTGATAACAGGTGGCAGATTCCTAAACTCCCCTAAATAACAGTGGGGCTTGTTTGTAATACAAACTGATAATAAAGCATTCAAGCAGATTGTACAAATGTTGGTCACAAACTAGCACAAGTAAACACAACGTTAAATGTCTTATGCAGATTCTGTTCTATGATCCCCAATTAGGAATGTTTGCTGTGGCTTCATTCACCATTTTCACCAAAGTCACCTGCCAGGTAATATTTGCTTATGAAGGTCAATTGGGTATGAACAGATTTTTTCATTTCCTTTTCTTCCCTTAAAAGCAAAGACGAGAAACTCCAAAACTTACACAAAAGGAAAATCATTATTTCTTCTAGTAATCTTCAATCACATGCTAATACCAGTGTTAAGTGAAGTTATTTCATTTTTAACAAGCAAAGCAAAGCACTTCTATTCGCCCGTACATGTGCAGTGAACGAAAAATGTTATGTCCACCTATAAGGAATCTACTCCTAAGCCCCCCTCCCTAAGTAATTTGGGGGCTGGAAGGAATATTATGCCTAACCCACAGGCGAGGCTCTCCTCCCACCAAAAGCCCCATTTTTAAAGCAGTTATCAGATTGTGACTATTCTTTTCCATCATTAAAATGGAATTATCTATTGCAATAGCTCTAATGATGCTTTGACAAATGACATAGTATTTTATTTTACACACATTTCAGGTAATGGAAAAGAAGAATCAAATTCATAATTTTCCCTAAAGCCTAGTCAGAATTTATGTAAATGGGCTTGCCTAAGTTGATCAACAGATAATGCCTTTTAATCTACCACTAATAGCAATGCTTTGATTGGGGCTGATTCTGATTTTATATGGAAATGCTCTTGAGTCTCAGCTAGCAGTTATCCATATCTAAATGCTAATTGCATCCCCTACCTACTTCATGGTAAAAAGTTGGTAAACTCCAGAATCGCAAGTTGAAAAAGGACCTAAAAGTATAACCTTAAAGTGAAAAAAAAGCATGTCTTTTTTCATCAAAGTGTTAATGTTAAAATTCTTCAAGTGCACAGCTCGCAACAAGGTAGGACTGTGAATAGAGAAGAAACATACCACACTTTCTGGAACACCAGGTGGAGGCAGGGGAAGGTTCCTAGGAGGTGCAACACTGTCATAAGATCTTTTGTCAAACCTCCATTCTCCTATCTTTCCATAAGTTAGCTTACCCTGGAAATAAAGCAGGAAAAACCAAAAGAATGAACCAGCTGGTAAAAAGCAAACAGATGTATTGGCATTTGGCAATAAATCCAAAGGTCAGAAGCAATTTGTTTCTCTTTTCCATTTTTCCTATTCCTTTTACATGAACATTGAACAGAAACTGCATGATAAGACTGCCAGTAGCTTACCTTCATGTCATAGTCACATCCATAAGTGTAATGAATTATGAACTTCTGACCAACTTCTGTATCCCAAGGGGGCTGCAATGAAAAAAAAGAGGCAACTTTTCTAGTATAGAAGATACATAAAAATTTTGAAATCTAGTGAAGCAATGACATCATTATGATGAAATTGATTAAAATGAAAATTTTAGCAAGAATCATTGAATATTTAAAGGAAACATCCTATATTTAATTAAAACCTGAATCATGAAGTCCTTATACAATATGTTGCTAACACCATGTAGAGCAGACGCAGCAGCATAAGCGTACCTATATTTTAATAAAAGCAAACGGAGAAAAAAAGTAAATAACATACTGTAAGGTACTAAGATCAACAGAGCAAAGAGTTGATTGCACAAATCTCACATTTCAAGCACCCAGCCAAAAGCTTTATCTGTTTCAGGATCCTTCTTCATTGCCAAGGAAACATTCATCCAAGTGGGAGCAATCTTCTTAAGAGATTCCTAACAGAATTTATCAGACAATCAAGAAAAGACCAAGAACCAAAAGAAAAATATATCATTGGCAAGAGCATATTAAAACACAGACCTTCCCGAGAATGACAGGAGAATTTCCTATAGGATCAATGTTGGTTATTGGTCCCTTGTCCTCAGGGAAGTATTTTCGGAGGACTGACTCATACTTCTTAGGCTCAATATAAAAGAAAGGAAATGCAGCTCCAAGCCCGTCTTTAGATAAGTTTGGTATTGGTTTAACAATAATATGATCCGGCTCTGCCATTAGTATGTAACTGGGTACATGGTAAGAATAGCATATATAAAGTCAAATACTGAAATACAGATGGACCCATCACAGAAGCTAGGGAGTTTAGTGCTTCGTACTCTTCTTTTATGTCTGCTTGTTGAAGCCATTGCACAAATGCCCAGGGTCTGTTGAGGACTATATAACCCTGTCATCAAGAGCTAGGAGATCATTTCTAGTTACAAAAGAAAAAAAACTCCTCAAGATCAGTTATTTTCTAGTTCCCATATTGCCAGCTTAAGTAAGAACTAGGGATCATAAAAAGTATCTTATGCTAATGTTTTAAAAAATTCCCAAAATAAATGCAAAATCCAAACATATATGCACAAGATATAACAAATGAAGTCACATCCCATCCTAATTCAATCATCAAAACTTTTCACAATCAAAATTTTGACATACCCCTTCTCAACATTTCTTTAGCAAACCACATATTGGATTCAAACTGTTACAGACGTACGGATACCAAAAGTGTAAAACTTGGAAAAACACTTACAATATCTTTCCAACAAAATTCATCGTTCAATTCACAAAATCATAAATTAAAAATTTCAAAACAACTATCAATCTCTCAATTTAGCTATCCAAGTCCCAAATCTAACTGATTCTCAAAATGAAAAGCGCAAATCAAGGAAGTAAAAGAAACCCAGATGAATACCTGATCCATGCCAGACGGAAGAGGCTGAGCAATGAAAGTTGGGATCTCATCCATGAACTTATCAGGTTTGCCAGAGTGCAAGATCCTAGTAAACCCACCCATGTCAGAATTGGGTCCATTCTTTAATTTCTTGAACCAGTAATACATGACCCTACACTGCCACGTATTATAAACAGAATCAGAGGCTGTAACTGCTGTGTGAAACAGCCTCTTCTTAGCGGTGCCATATCTAGTAGACCTCTGCAGTGGCATCTTGATAATGGGGTCAACAGAAAGAAAAGAGGAAGAAGATGTAGTAGTAGATGGACCAGGAAGGTCTTGCTTGAGAGGTGCATTGGCTGAGATGAGAATATTGTATGTAATTAGAGCTACTGATAAGGTTATTAGAACCGTGAAGAAGAGATTTCCCCAACCCATTTCTGTCTTTGAAAGACTGTTACTACATAACAATAAAATACAGTCTTTAAGAGTGCAGAAATCAAGAATCAGGGGAAGATTGAAGAAGCTGGCGGCTTCATAAAATAAAAAGTCGTCGTGGAGTGGTTGAAGAAAGGGGCTGGCGTGTTACTGTCAGATTCTTGTTTTTTTT
>CATKHJ010768877.1:0-15961 GCA_949750685.1 Vernicia montana | reverse complement strand
AAATTCTCAAAATTTATTTATTAAATTGATTTTTTTTTAAGAGCAAAACAATTTTTTAGTATTTTGTAAATTACTGTTAATACATTTTCTTTTTACAAATTTTACTTTTGTCATAAAAAAGTATTCAATATGAATTTTTTTTTAAAAAATTCATAATGTGAAGAAATAATAGTTTAAAAACGCAATAAATTTAATAGTTTGATGAGTAATATTTTTTTTTCCCTTGTGAGTTTAGGGCTAAGCACGGGATTCGGAAATACCGAACCGTACCGAAAATTTGAATCGAAAATATCCAGAACCGAAAAATATTCGTTGACTATTTGACTTTCTCCGAACCGAACCATCCCGATTTTTTTTTTGCATGGTTCTGGAGATTAGTAATTATCCATACCGAGAACCGTACCGAAACTAGAACCAATTTAAAAGGTTCTTATATATATAAACACACACATTTTGATATTGAATTAACAACACATTTAAGAAAATTCAATGTGTGTGTATATATATATATATATATATATATATATATATATATATATATATAAACCATTTAAATCGGTTCTAGTTTTGGTTCGGGATGGTTCGGTATGATTCTCGGTATGGATAACTACTAATCTCCAGAACCGTACAAAAAAAAATCGGGATGGTTCAGTTCGGAGAAAGTCAAACGGTCAACGAATATTTTTCGATTCTGAATATTATCGGTTCGAATTTTTAATACGGTTCGGTATCTCCGAGTATCGTGAGGAAACCTTTATGAACATAAAATACTGAAATGGTTGGCCTGAAAAAATCATTATTTTATTATAGAACTCATAATGTCATAATGACAAATGACAATGCCTACTATTTCTGTGTATTGGGTCGGTGGGATTTCTTATGTGGAAACCACCAATTCCTGCAGTCTGATCTCCTTCTCAATGTTATATGGAAAAATTTTATTATTGTTCTGTCATCTCTACCAAAAATAAAATTTTCATGTACATTTCATCAAATTTCTATATAAATATAAAATGGATAACTTTATTACCTAATTAACAATAATATTTCTAACCATTCATTTTGTTCCTCATCTCTCCCACTTTCGTCTGAATAATTAATTTTTTTCTTCATTTAAATGCATTTCATTGCATGCGGCATTACATTCAGATTGATATTATAGTTGTTTCTTTTATTAGATTCTAGTTTTCCTGTATTTTTCTGTATTAACCACAAAATATATATATTTAATTGCATGCAGTTTGTTAAAAAATTAAAATCAACTATTTTACCTAATAAATAATTCCATTTCTCCCACCACTTTTTTTTTCTTTTTCCTCTCTTTAATTTTATTATTTATTTTTTCTTTAAAATTAAACTTCCAAATATTCAATTTTTTTTTCAATTACTTGGATTTCATCAAAATTTATGTTGAAATATGCCCTTAAGATACAAACCTTGATTAATAAAGCCAAACGTAGGGATGGCAATCCACGGATTTCTCATTAATCCCTTTTGTTCCACTAACATATTTTTATATTCATTCCGTATAGCAAAGCGGGGTGGATTGTGATGAGTATATCAATTTCTATTTTTTTATTTTTATTTATTTTGTCTTTTTTTAATTATTTAATATTAATTTTTCATATATATATATATTTGAAAAATTAAAAAAATATATATATAATATATATAATTGGGTTAGATTATATCATTATCCGTCTCTGAACCTAAACTCGACTCAAGTTTAAAATTTAAAAATCACTCTATCTCATTTAATAAATGAAACGAGATAAATACTCAATAGAGCGAATTAAATTGCCATTCCTAACAAGAAGTAAACCTGCTCAATTAATGTTTTTTGAGATTTATTTATCATCTGCTTTAATGATATCATATATATAAATTTTAGATGGCAATTGGCAACAAATAAAATAATTGATTCATTCAAAGATGGATGGATGATATGCCAAACGTACGTAGGATTTTTCCATATTTTATGCCGTGTATTGAATATTGAATTATTGATAGCTTTTTAGAGACGAAATAATCAAAACTTTCAATTAGGCATTTATCAACTGGTGGGAATTCCTGTGCAAAAAAAAAAAAAAAAAAAAAACTGGTGGGAATTCTGTGCAAAAAAAAAACAAAAAAACAAAAAAAAACTGGTGGGAATTGGGAATGATGTCAGGCAAGTGGGAGTGGAATCGTGGAGAGCCACGAAACTTTGTTCTGTTATAAATATGCATGCAAACCAAAATCTTGATCATATATGGTTATAAATCATTCTCATTTTCAACGCTTTAAAAAAAAAAAAAATCAATAATGTTAAATTATTTTCATATAAGGTTATAAGTTCAAATCTCCATTAAAATTTAATGAAACAAAATTATTTTTATCATAACCAAAGATATAAATTCATATTAATGAATTCGTGAAGCTTCTAATGTTCATTTATTTAATATATTAATTTAAGGATGTTGTTTGATTTGTTCAGAAAATAGAAATAAACACATGAAAATGGAAATTGACATTAACTAATTACAAGATTTTTATTTAAAATGCATTTTATAATTAAATACAATTTTACTACAAAACCTATTTTAATTATAAAATCAAATTAAATTGACATAATCACATATAATATACTGCTATATAATAAAATCCAACTAAACCAAACAAAAAGAAATCAGGAAAATAAAAAACATCAGTTCAATTATTTTTTTCCTTCTTTAAATGTTGAGCCTAAAATATGATAGTAATGTTGGGAATATTAATTTGTTAAGATTAATCTATCTATTCCATCTATTGTTTTGTTTATATTTTGATTTTCTTTTTTTTTTTTATTGAACTTTTATATTTTATAATTTGTTTTCATATTTTCTTAGGTTTTTTGAAAGTTTTTAATATAATTTCAAATTATTTGAACGTTCGAAAGTTATACGGAAAAAATCAAAAGCGAAAAAAAATTGAAAAGTGTAAAAATAACTCATTTTGACTTGCACGGCCTTGCAAGGAGAGTGTTGCACGGCCGTGCAGAATAAAACGATGCTGTCTGAAATTTATTTTTGCACAATATTAAGTATGAAGTGCACGGCCATGCAAGGAGGCTTATGCATGACTGTGCACATTTGATAGAGCTGCGAGAGTGTTTTTCTTTGCGCGAAATTTCCTCCTACTTTCACTCAATTTCAAGGGAGAAATTATTAAATGAACTAGATTCACCACATCAGATTATAGTCTACTAATGATGATCTAACACGTCGACGTGTTAATTACAATACACACCTCATAATTCATGTAGTTAATTTTCATAATCACCTTATGAGGTAGTTATTATTTAAAATGAAAGATCATGATTGAACAATTCATAATTTGACGTGTTGAATTAGATTCACCTAAGATTTTCTCACTTCGAGGGTGGTTTGAAACTTTGAATTTCCAAGGTTTCTAAAAACTTTTAAACCTCTTTATTAAACCTAAGTTTTGTGATAAATTAGCTTTCTAATAGAGGATATGTGTGAGAGAGAGGGAGATACTCCCCAATCTCTAATTCTTCCATATTTTTAGATTTGATTTAGATTTATTAAAAGTTTTTGCAAGGAAAGTTGAAGATTCACAAGTTTGGAGGAAGATTCAAGATTTTGGGCTTCTCTCTTCTTTTTGCTAGAATTTCTCTAAACTTTATTCTCTATTTTAATTACTTTGTTTGGGATGTTTGTTTTATATTCAATTAATATTTTGTTTTCTTTTCATATCATGAGTAACTAAATTTCTATCTAGAGCTTTAAATGTAATTTTTTAATTTGTTTATGATTATCTATAATTAATTAATTTGAAATTATTTGTGAGAATTAATCTATTGTTTTAGGGTTTAATTCTTGTGAATAACTAATCATTATTTACATGTTTAAGGTATTATGTGAAGTAGCGACAGTATAAATATAATATTAGTTTATCAAGATATTAGACCTAGAATATATGATGCTTAGAGATAAAAACATTCTTTTGTAATTGTTAAAAGGATATCCATAAACACTTAATGAGTTTGTGTTAATTGTTTATGATCACGAAAGTATACATAAAGTTAGCATAAATACATGTATTGTATCTTGAGAGAGGATATTATATAATTTAGGAAAATCTAATAATTAATTATAATAAGATAAAATCCAATCAATTTAATTAGAGATAATTTATAAGTAGTCAATCTCATTTAAACCCTAGATTTTCATATCATTGTTTTAAATTCAATTTAATTAATTCTTATATTCTAATTTAGTTTAATTTAATTTTAGTTTAAAATATTCTTTTGATATTTGATTCTCTAAATAATAATGGAAATTCTAATTTTAATACTTATCAATTATTTCTCGTAAGATCGACATTCTACTCATACATTATATTACTTGTTAATGATCAGTGCACTTACTAAAATATCCACAACATTAAGCTGAATATAATACTCACTCCTAATTACATTTAAAAATAAATTTCATTTTTACTGAAATTTATATCATACAGATATAAAAATATTAATGAATATCTTATCTATATAGCAAACAAAAATTTAAAAAAAAAAAAAAAGTATAATCATGTTGGAGAATCGTATTCCATATTTAAATTCCAAAGCAGATCATCATAAAGAATAAAGCATGATTAATCATTCATCTAAAGATAAATTATTCATTCGCGCTATAATTAAATTATTAATAGCTTCCTCAAAAAAAAAAAAATAAAAAAAAAATTGTTATCAATAGCTTGAAAGAATGGATCCCAAAACCATCATATACTCAAATACTGCTTTTAAATATTCAAATTTTTTATATTTCTTCCATTTTTTTAATTATTAGAATAATTATTATTTTATGTAAAAAAATAATAATAATAAAGTGAAGATATAAAATAGTCTATTCTTAACATCAACAAATTATTATAAGACCTTGGCAATTCTTCACGTAAACTGCCAAGGAAATTTTAACAAAAGTAGAGCATTTTGTTACAAATGGTTTGAAAATGGAGCCGAAAATAATAATAATAATAATAATAATAAAATAACATAGAAAGAGAGAAAGAGTGGTCAAGAAAGAAAGGAGAAGATGATTCCAGTTGGAGACTTGTACTCCAAACTTTTTATTGAATCTAAAAATACATTTAATTAATTACATTATATTATGCTACTAAATATACCTTTAGAGTTTTGATTAATTTCTTGCTTTTAAAATGTGGAAGTGGATCACTTCATTGTTGTGTTGCAAAATAAGCTTTTTCGTTATGGGTCATGCAATTCCAATATCCTCTATTAATGCATATAGTGGTGCCAAATATTTCTTGTGATTTTGTACAATATTGACTAATTATTTTTTTTGAGCTTCTAAATTTATTTTGTTTTATCTTTTAAGATTATCATGAATCTTTTATTTTCTTAAATCAAATATTCAAAAGCTTTTTTTTTTTTTTTTTTTCTATATTGAGGTTTTTTTTTATGAAAACTAAATTTGATGAAAAATTTATTAAATATTGCAATATATTTATTAAATATCAGATTATGAAGAGTATTTTAGCATCAATTTACACTTATCTCCTAAAAGTTGATTTCAAGAATCTAACTTTGATAAATGAAAAGATAAACATATATATATATATTTTTAAATTGTAACTTATATTAAATGTATACTATTATTTATAAATTTTGATAGTACATAGCACCTTATATATATATATATATATATATATATATATATATATATGCATGATTTTTTAATTTTTAATAAATAATTGAACAATATTTACCCTATCACATATTTAAATTCATATAATTTTTAAATAAGACAAATAGATATAAATGTCAAATTTTTATTTTATATCTAATTTGTTGTCAATATTAAACCAGTGACCGAATGTTTATTTTTTATAATGAGAATGTTAGAGATTTAAATTTCGAGGTTTTCATCTTAAAAATTTCAGATATAGAACATAAAGTTTTTTGAGGAGAAGCATCTCCAAATGGTGCTTGTATTTGATAATAAATAGAAAATGACCCAATAATAATTTTATGAGTGGGCCAACTTTCAGAATTTATAGTTTCTGGACCAGTAGAATGCAGCCCATAAATCTTTAGGGGCCTATATGGGACAGTAAAGAATAGACTGAATCTATATCTTTCAAACAGATGGGTCAGACCTACCATTTTCAAAGCCTTTCATAGTAACATTGTCCATATAAATGGACCTCCAAATTGCAATTTTGGGTTAATTGCAAGATTATAGGGGTGGTGTGTAAATGATTGGTTCGATTTAAAATTAAATTGAATTAAAAAATTAAATAATATAAAATTACAATTTCATCAAATCAAATTAAACTAAATTTAGAGTAAAAACTGAATCAAATTGAAAAAGTTTGATTCGATTGATCGGTTTGGACTTTTTTTTTTTTTTGCTATTTCTCTTTTTTTTTTTTTCATAAATTTGATATAAAATTCAAGTGTGTATTGAAATTTATTGGGGAAAAACTGAACCAAATTTAAATTTAATTCGATTTAAATTTTCAAACCGAATCAAATTGAAATTTTATAAAACCTAAATCAAATTAATATGTTGGATTCAATTTTTTGATTTCGGTTTTACTTTGCTCACCTCTATAAAATTGGCCGGCGATAATCAAAATATTCTTGATTATATATATATTCCTCAGTCCACCTTCTTTTTAAATTAAATTCATTGTCAAATTTTTAAATATACCTTTTAAATGTATATAATTAATTACATTATATTATTTTGAAATGATTAATGCTGTTAGTGATTATCATAAAAATAAATTAATAAAAAAATATAAAATTTTAATTAAATAATTCTTAATGACATAATTATGTTGGACAAAAAATAAGACAAGATATTTTTAATTGGAATATTAATATATGTGTAACTTGTAAGACAAGATATTTCATTGAATGGAATTATATATTATTGCCTTACTATCAACTCTCTATATAAGGTTTCTCTATAACCTCTCTTTAGAAGGTTGTCTTCTCAATTAAGATTTTAAGAGAGAGTTTTCTCAGGTGGCTTCGGCCACTAGAGAGAAACTTCTTCCTCATATTTTTTCATGTTTTATGTCGTTTTAATGTTAAATTTTTGCATAAATAATGGGTTTTATACCATTGTTTTAGTGTTTTTTGTGATTCCCACCTGAATTGGATTAAAATCATTTTGGAGCTGGTTCATCTATAGCATCACAGCAGTTTTAGCTACTGACTTTGTCCGACCTTTTCACTGACAAACCGTTTCCTCTTAATTTTTAAGGTATAGAGACTGGTGAATGAGAGAAGTGATGGCTGGCTTTGCCTTTGAAATATTTAGTCTTGTGCTTATGTTTACTGATTTGATTTGTAGGGAGAGATCCTTAACCCTCGATTGCAGACTGAAGCTATCAGGGCAACGATGATTGTCCAATAAATGAGTTTTTGTCTTCCTTCAAGTAAACTCTGCATCTGGAGTTTGACATGGGTTTGTGCATGATGAAGCCCGTTGGTACAAATTTTTAAGGAAAGGTCCAAACGCAATATCTCTTTTGCTAAAGATTTTGTCGTGCTCCCTGTTGTGTAAAGCAACAATAGAGGCCAATTTGGTGGAGTGTAAAACCAGGGAATTTGAGGAAAACAACATGTTTTTTACGCCTATGCGCCTTGATCTATAAAGACTCAATGTCTGTATTTATTTGTGTAGACTTCAAGTTTAAGTCTAAAAGCTTTATTATGTGTTATTGTAATTGGACTCTGTCCATTTTTTTTGTTTATGTTGTTTTTACTGTATTTTTTAAGTTGTAATTATTGTTGTAATAATTTAAGTTGCATGCTCTTTTAATACTAGCATCTTTACTTTTTTGGGAAAAAAAAAAAAAATATTTCATTGAATGGTACTATTCAGTGTTGTTAAAATTTGACCAGACCGGTCGGTTTGACTGATTAAATTGAAAATTAATCTGATTTTTAAATCATAAAAAACCGAATAAATTATGAACCGAAAAAACTAATTTGAACCAGAAAAATCAGAAAAGCCGATGATCGGTGGAACTAAATTTTTTCAAAACAACACAGCTTTGAACAAAAACATTAAAAAAAAAAAATTACAGATAAATTAAATTGAATCGATCAGACCGATCAATCAAATTAATCAGACCATAAATTAATAATAAAACCAATTCAATATTCGATCCGATTTTAACATCGGTACTATTGTGGCGTGTCAAATCCTTTGGTTTTGGGTAAAAAACGAATACACGCGAGCAAAGCTACTGATTAAAATATTTATTATGGATGATATTTCTTTGACAAGTGACAACTGAGAACTGACAGCTTCAGCAAATTATTGAAGTAAATTGTCGTTTTCTCTTTGTTCCTAATATATAAAATTAGAATTATTTTTGCACAACCTAAAATTAAAAATTTACGGATAAGTCCACAGCCTAGTTCGTAAGGGATACGGGCTGAAACTTGGAGATCCCATTTTTTTTACGCTGACATCCACTGTGGAGTGGTATTTGTTGACATAACAGTAAGAATCGGATCAAATTGATTAGTCGAATGGGATTAATTAAGAATCAATCTCATTTTAGAAATGTTTATAATTTGATTTAATCGGTTTAGAGTAAATATTTTTAATTAAATTAATAAATTCAATTTTTAAAAACTTCAACTCTTAATTAAATTAAATAATACTAAAAAATTTAAATAATACTAAAAAATATCTAAGTTAAAACTATTTGGATTCGATTTGTATAATCAATTTGGTCTGTTTGATAAAAATAAAAAATAAAAAATTAAAGAAATTATAGAAATTTAATAAATATTAAAATAAAATCATATTATTATTAGATAACAATCAACTTTATCAATATTATAAATAAAAAAAAAATTTCAGGTTGTGTACTTAAAATTTTATAGTATAATAATAATAAATTAAAATAAAATATCTTCCAAGAAATTGATAGGAATCAAAATAATAATATAAAATTCTCTAAAATATAGAAATTAAGTAAATATCTTTTAACTTCTAAAAATTTAAAAAATAATTTGTATATTAGTAAACTATATATCTAAAAAATATATAATTTTATTATATTATTAGTTCGATTCGGTTCGGTTTAATTAGATTTTCATTTTCTTAAATCAAAATCAAACAAAAAATTTAATTTATAAAAAATTTAAAACCATAACTAACAATAAAACAATCTAAACCATAATTTTTTATTTGAATTAAATTGAATCAATTTAATTTCATCGATTTAATTAATTTTTATGCAGTGGTACCTCATTTTTAGTCATTTGACTCTCTTACTCAATTTTGATAAAATCGATTCAATATATATGAACCAATATGATAATTGGCGAACTGGTTGATATGAAATCAATTCAACTAGTAATTAACCTTTAATAAAAAAAAAAAAAAAAAAACTTTATTGCTTTTGAAATTCAAACATCTGACCTATGAAATTATTAATATAGCCTCAATAAGCTAATATGAACTCTTATTAGATTTATCCATAAGAATATATTATTCCATTTAAAATAAATTATATTGTAAAATTAATTTTAATAACCACCTTCCAATATAAATTAACCATAAAATTTAAACACATTATAAAATAAATTTAAATTCTTTAGCACTAAAAATTAATTTCTCTCATTTTTATTTACACAAAAATAAAATTATTACTTTTAAAATCCTTATTACTATTTATTCTATTATTATCTTAAATTTTAAAATCATTTTTATATTATTTGTTAAAGAAAATTAATGTATTTAAATTTATTTCATATTATTTTATTAAATTGCTTATAAAATTTATATTTATTATGTTATATAATATTAATTTAATTATTTTTAGTTCGACTCCAATTAAATTTTTAATTTATTACCCTTTGTTTGTATTGGTTTGAAAGTCACGATTGTTTGTTGATGTATTGTATGATTATTATTTTATGATGCAAATGTCTTTAAATAGGTTTTTTTTTTAATCTTATTATTTAAGTTATATATGCACCTACTATTAAATTATTAAGTTACGTTTTATATATATATATATATATATATATATATATATATATATATATATATATAACTTGTAAATGGTAATTTTTTTTTGGAAAAAATAAATAAATAATTTTTTTTTAGATAAATTTTTGATACGAATAAATTTTTTGATACGAATAAAATGGGCTTAGTTGCGTTAAAGCTCCAAAAAAAGAGCCAGTGCCAGAGCATTGAAACAGAGCAAACATGGCAGGATCACAATTGGGTAGCAGAGACCGAAGATGGTCTCTTAAGGGTATGACTGCACTTGTCACCGGTGGAACCAGAGGCATTGGGTTAGTTACTTCTCTAATTTATTTATTTCTTGATTGTTTCTTGTATTTATTTATTTATTATTATTTCTTTGTTTTTTATTTGATTATGTATTTTGTGAATCAGATGTGCCATAGTAGAGGAACTTGCAGGATTTGGGGCAAAAGTCCATACATGTTCAAGAAACGAGAAAGAAATAAACGAGAGGGTTGAAGAATGGAAAAGCATGGGATTTGAAGTAACTGGCTCTGTTTGTGATCTCACTTGTAAAGAACAGAGAGAAAATCTGATTGATACTGTATCCTCTGTTTTCGAAGGGAAGCTTAATATTCTTGTAAGTTTGTTTTACAGAGTATCTGCTTGAAATTTTTGAAGTTGTGACAGAGTGAGTTACTGGGGTTGATTTGTGTTGCCTCCAGGTGAATAATGCTGGGATAATTAAACACAAAGATTGCGTAGATTATACTTCTGAAGATTACTCAACTATAATGAGTACCAATCTTGAGTCTCCTTACCATCTTTGTCAACTTTCATATCCACTCTTGAAAGCATCAGGAAATGGAAGTATTGTGTTTCTCTCTTCTATTGGTGGTGTGGTAGCTTTACCAATGACCTCTGTATATGCAGCCACCAAAGGTTTGTTGCCTATTTAGTATTTACCAATAAGTTTTGGTTCAATGGTGACGAGGTTTGGGGAATTTTCTGATTGAGCTCGTTCATTGGAAACCTGTAAATAAGGAAAAAAATCAGTAAAAATGGATGCCGGCGGTGCTCCGAGGAGCCCACCCTGATGATTAAGTCAACCTCAAGTTTTATGGAGAGAATTCTACAGAGAAAATGTAGAGATTAAAAATTCAAGGCCCTTTTACCTTCTATGCATGTGTCTATTTATAGGGAGTGAGTCACATTTCTTTCATCGGTTTCTCTTGTTCTTATGCCTATAATTACCCAATATCGTATAGATAATGTGTTTATATCCTGTCTCCTGAATTCTAAAATTATGTGGGAACCTAATTAATAAAACAAATATGTCTAATACCACTTAATTAAAGATTCTTTGGTAAAAAAAATTCTACAATATGATATTTTTCTTGATATTTACTATGAACAACTGTCTTTCCAGGAGCAATCAACCAATTAACAAAAAATTTGGCATGTGAATGGGCCAAAGACAACATTCGTACAAACGCAGTAGCACCAGCTGGTACCAGAACAACGATTTTACAAGAACCAGTATGATTTTTTTTTTCTTTATTCATGTTTTTTCTTAAAATGTTTTCGATTGCTCAAATGCCTAGATTATTAATTTTTACACGCTGCATATTTTTGGCTTTAGGATCCTGCTGTTCTCAAGGCATATGGTGGACTAATAAATAAAACTCCAATCTGCCGCATTGCAGAACCCACTGAAGTATCATCACTGGTGGCTTTCCTTTGCCTTCCTGCTGCTTCTTATATCACAGGGCAGGTAATTTGTGTGGATGGAGGATTTACAGTGAAGGGTTTTTAGTTGAATTAATTAGCCACTGCACTTCTGAAATTGTTAATCTTTAATTTGTGGTGTTCCCATTGTTGTAGGATGTAACATTATAAGCTAAAACATCTTTTACTGAACATTAACTAGTAGTTATAATGATCTTTACATAAATTGTTGGTTTGAGGCGTAGAAGAGTAGTCCTTAACAGCTCGACATACCATGAATTAGTGAAAAATCCTTAGCTAGTTAGTTGGAAAGACTCAGAACCTGAACTTTGTCCCTCAAATTTTAAATGAGTATGACATTGAATGAACTAAATTTTAGTGAAGTTGATATTTTTATATATATAGTATTTCACAGTGAAATCAGCATTAATTACAAGTAACACAACATTTGTTTTAACAAATTTAACCATTCATACCACATGATGGTGCAGACACAACACTCCTTAATTAAGAGACTATGAAAAAACTATAATTAGGTATATTTTAGCCCATTTTAGGTCTTTAAATCAAAGCACAATCTCAAATAAGTATAATTGAGCCAGATGTTAGCCAATTCTAGGGGCTCTGGCAACTTTCCCTGACGAGTCGACAAATAATCTAACTCTATCCCGTCTATAATCCATGGTAACAAAGCAATCAGGTTGAATCACTTGAATTTCAACTCTTGGCATTTCTTCTTTTATCTTTCTTTCAGCTTCTTCTGCAGTTAGGCCAACTAAATCAGGCCATACCGTTTTTGCTGCTGAATTTGATCCAGGTAAATGCCCGTAAAATCCTGAATTTTCTCCACACAAGTAGACAAATTAGCATAACATGCCATAAAACAATAATGTTTAATTGCAACATAAGGTACGTAATTTTTAATAAAATTCGAGTTCAACCCCTTGATATACCTATTTTTTTTTTAAAAAAATAAGAATTTATGATTACTGGAAATCATAAATTATAAAGCAGAAAAGCATCTAATTAATTAACTTACTTGGTAATAAGGATGGTGTTGATTCAGCAGGTTGTTCTTGAGTGGGCTGGGTCTCCTGGTTCTCTGCCATACCAAATGATTAAAGTCTACTTGTAGTTGAGACACAAATATGTTCTTAATGTGTATATATATATATATATATATATATATAGGAAAATATATGTATCACCATCAACTGAATTCTTGGTTTCTCCACTTCTAAAATCCAAACACAATTTAGAGGAAAAACACAAGAAAGCCAGGATCTATTTGAATATTAATTGCCATAATCTTCCATTTGGCATTTCTTACTTGGCTGTAAAAAATATATAATTTCTTGGCATCTATCAATGGAGTTTCTTGGTTTTGCCAATTCAATTTCTTTTCAGCAAAGAAAAATACAAGCAAGGGTATTATATGAGTAGAGTATCGCCAATTCGCCATATTCTTCCATTTGGCCTTTTTTTCTTCGCCGGCAACATAAAAATATTCAAGGATTATATAATGACAAAAAAGTAAATTAAATTTTTTTTGACACTTGTTATAATTATATCGCTTTTTTTTAATATTTATTTTTATAACTTTGGATTAATTATCCTTAAAACCAGTGCATCCATTCCCTACCACAGACCAGCAGTCCAACCCAGCTCTAATAGGCTAATCCACAAGAAAGCAAGCAAAAACATTACTGTACAGAAAACATCAGATGACTCTGCACATTAAACTTGGAACATAAAGCAAGTTTAATCCTCCCAATAACTCGGTCTTGATGCTGAATTGCTGCCTTAAACACCACATCATTTCTTTCCTGCCAAATAAAATAAACAGTAGCAGACAGAGCCACTTTCATAAACTTAGCTAAAGTTGTTTTCCCCTTAGTTTTTCTTGAAAATCAGCTCACTTCTCTTCTCCAATGCAGAACCCCTCTTATAACCCCACACCACCTTAACACCTCCATCCATATCTGATTAGAGAAAAGGCATTGAAAAAACAAATGCTCAACAGTGTCACTTTGTGCACCACAAAATGAGCACCCATCCTGCAACCCCCCACCCCACTTGACCAATCTGCTTTTTACAGCTATGCTATTCTTAAGGGCTAGCCAGAGGATAAAGCTATACCTGGGCACATGACCAGTTCCCCAAACAACCCTCCACCATGAAACCTTATCTGCCTTAGGCCTTAGCACCTCCCATGCAGAAGCTATTGTATACTGCCCTTGCTTAGTGAGACTATGAAATAAGATCATTGTGACCGTCTTGGGGAGTGATATTCAGATTTCGAATCAAATTCCAAGCCTTATCTATTAGTTCATTTGTAGGATTAGGTAAACACCAATTCCCTCTCCTCCATACTTCAGACATTAGTGTTCTAGTACCCACATCAGATTCCTTAATATTAATAGAAGGAAATCTTTCAATTAATACTTGTCCATTAACCCATGGATCGAACCAGAAGTTACTATTCCTCCCATCCCCTATTTTATAATGAAAAAATTCCTTAAGCCAAGGCCTAATTTTCACTAGATTGCCCCAACTCCAACTAGCATCATGGGGCTTAGTAATACCCCAAAAACTGAGTCTAGCTAGCTTAGTTTGCTGAATCCATTTAACCCAAAGAGAAGACTTAGAAGTCAACAAATTCCATATCTGCTTTCCAACTGTAGCTATATTCCATGCTCTCAAATCCTTCACTCCTAAACCCCCTTCCTTCTTGGGAAGACATACAGTCCTCCAAGCAACATGACCTCCTTTTTTCAAATCATTACCTCTCCACAGGTATCCTCTGCAAATAGCATCAATGAGCCTCACTACAGCTTTTGGAAGCATAAAAATGCTGCACCAATAAACCTGCATACTCCTCAGGACAAAGTTTAATAATTGTAGCCTACCTGCATATGACAGATACTTAAAAGCCCAGCCATTAATTCTGGTAGACAATTTATCAATCAGCTCACTACAATGATGCTTGTTGAGCCTTGTAGAACTTAAGGGAACTCCTAAGTACTTAACTGCCAGCTTACCCTCCTTAAACTTCAAATTCATCAAAATATCCTGCTTAATATGATCAGCAACATTACTGAAGTATATACTGCTTTTGTTCTCATTCATCTGTAGCCCTGACACCTTTTGAAATTGCTTCATAATATTGCTAATACTCAGAATTGACTCCTTGTCACCACCACAGAAAATGAATAAATCATCTGCAAAAGCTAACACAAATAATAAGAGAGACATGGGGTCACCCTGTCTTAACCCTTTCTTTCCAGGGAAGAAGCCCTCCAAACCACCATTGATGAGAATAGAAAAAGTGGCATTCCTAACACACTTCATAGTCCATCCAATGAACTTACTTGGAAACCCCAACCCAATCATAACTTCTTCTAAAAAATCCCAAGAGACATAATCATAGGCCTTCCTAAGGTCTATTTTCATTGCACATTTAGCATCCCCCCCACTCCTTTGATAGTTTCTCACCAACTCATGGGTCATAAGCACATTGTTAATGATACTTCTACTTGGAATAAATGCAGATTGAGAAGGATGGATTAGATCAGGTAACACCCTCCCTAGTCTTTTTGTCAAAATCTTTGTAATGATTTTTTACAAAATAGTGCAACAAGTTATAGGCCTGTAATCTGTCAGTCCTTGTGGGTTCTGACATTTGGGTATAATGGTTAAATCAGTGGCATTTATAAGTTTTAGAAGAAGTCCTTTTTCAAAGAATTCCTTCACAGTAGCACAAACATCAATTCCCACTATTCTCCAACATTTCTTAAAGAAGAAACTGTTAAATCCATCCACCCCTGGAGCTTTATCCTGCCTAATACTTTGTAAAGCTTCAAACACTTCAGCATTTTGGATAAGGGCACACAAAAAAACTTTCTCAGATTCACTCAATTTATTCCCCACATCTAAAATAGAATAATCAACATATTCCCTAGGCCCATCAGTCCCTAATAATTTCACATAAAACTCCACCATTTCCTCGAAAATAGCTTTCTGGTCTGTAACACACTGCCCATTCTCCACTTGCAGACTGATGATTCTATTTCCTATTCTTCGAAGCTTCATGGAATTGTGGAAAAACTTGGTATTAGAATCACCAAGGTTTAGCCAATCAACTTTGGCTTTTTGCTTATAAAATGACTCTTCTTGTTTCAACAAAAGCCTAAAGTGAGCCATGATAGCCCTCTCCT
>CATKHJ010768819.1:0-11378 GCA_949750685.1 Vernicia montana | reverse complement strand
ATTTTGAAATTGAATAGCCATAGATATCCACCATTCTACAAATGAATGAACAGTATTAGATTGAAAACAAAGACTCCAATGCGACCCAAACCATACATCACAAGCATAAGGGCAAGAAAAGAAAACATGCTCAATGAATTCCTGACCACTTTTGCAAACATCACACAGAGAGTTATCAATCAATTTCATTTGGTGAAGTTGGTCTTTTGTTGCTAAATTTCCTTTGCATGTTCTCCATATGAATGTTGCTATTTTATGGGGCAGATCTATCTTCCATATATTCTTCCATAAATTTTGAGAAAGAGTTGTTGAAGTAGAAGGAATATTTTGTGCTATCTGTCTTTTCTTTACTTCAAGCTACCACTTGTATGCAAATCTAACTGTGAATTTTTCATTCTTTGTCCAATGCCAAATCCAAGTGTTCTTTTCCACCATAGAGCCAATAGGAATTCTAGACACCATTTACGCTTCTGAGTTACATAAATGTAGAATTATACTTTACTTGGAGCTTTTTTTTGCTTTTAATTGAGGATTAGTATATTATTTATAAATTTTAATTGAAATTTGTAAAAATACAATGACAAAAAAATGATGAAATAATTTTATATAAAATTAAAATTCATAATAATAATAATAATAATAATAATTATTATTATTATTATTCATATTTATTAAATATAATAATAATTTTATATAAAATTAAAATTCATAATAATAATAATAATTATTCATATATATTAAAAAAAATTAAAAATATATAAATTAATTAATAAAAATATATGATTAAAATTCATGAAAAATGCGAGTCCAATATTAGTATTTTAATTAAAAAGTAAAAAGAAATATGATGGTTCAAGAATAAAGAAATAATTATTTACGAAAAATATGATATAGAATTATACCAATATGTGGATTTGCTTGTTGAGAATAAAATACTGGTTCATTTACTACGTGATAGTGCTACTGTGGCCAATTTAATTAACAAACTCTGCAATCAAATTGCAGAAGTGCACTCTTGCTACTTTTTTCTCTTTATGGAGTTGAAGACATATTATGAGAATTGGTGTAACCAAACCTTCATCGTGCCATTGATGACATTAAAGAGATCGTATTTCATTGACCTTTGGAGAGGTACTGCAATTGTTGCTGCAATTGTGCTTCTATTTCTTACTTTGACACAAACTATCTACTCTATCTTGGAGACCTTTGGAGTTTGGAGGGTACTGCAACTGTTGCTGCGATTGTGCTTCTATATCTTACTTTGACACAAACTATCTGCTCTATCTTGGCAATTATTTAGGTTCAAAGTTTGTATGATTTGTTTTTGGATTGCCATTCATTGTTTTTAGTGTTGAATAAATGCTCAATTTTCTCCTTGAATTTTACTACTGATGATGGACAAAAACAGCTAATAATATGATGAGCCCAAATTTATTATAAAGCCCACTATGATACAATACTACTGCAGAACAAGGGAAGATGAAGACTGAAGGAAAGGATCCATTTGGGAAAAGCCCAAGGGGTCACTTCCTACTACACTAAAGCGAAGACACCACTTCGCACTTCACCCAAGTTCTTCGTCCTCCTTACAATAAATGCAGCTTGTTCAGCAAGTTTCTTAAAAAAAGCTGAGGTCACAAAGCACCTATGTCACATTGCTTTTATCAGAAGAAAGTCATACTTATGCGGCGTACCTATGCCTGCTCCTACACCGACTATCTGCCATCTAACAAGGATAAGGACAAGTGCAGATCTTATTTTTCAGAGCCCAAATACCGACCCCATCAATCAAAAGGTATTTTATCTTTCCCCATTTACCATTTAACCTAAAGGTCTTGGGGCTTATAAAAAGAAAGAAGAAAATCACAAATGAGGTCAGATTGAACTCTATACTTCTCTTATCTCATTTCTTTCCACAAAGATCAAATAAAACTTGTACTGACTTGAACGTCGGAGGCTCTTCGCCAGGCAACCAGCCTGGCCCTCTTGACTCTATTTATCTTTGCAGGACAATTCAATCAAAGCCCAACAACTGAGATCCAGCCTAAAACAATACTTGTTGATTTAATACTCATCAAATTGGCGCCGTCTGTGGGAAACGTTGGCTGATCTCTTTGTTAATTCAAAACAACCATGACTCGCTCTGATCCAAACGTTGCTCCAAGCCCTACTCACTCTCAACAATCATCCCCTCCACCCACAAACACTCAAACTCCTCCAATTATTGATCTAAATGTTTCATTACAAGCACTGAGTACATTAATTGCTCAGCAAACCCCTCTAGGTCCTAGTACTACTCCTCATACTACCTCTAACCCAGACCTCACCCCTATGCTACAGCTTTTAAATGTTCTTACCTCGATGTACAAGCTGTTCAACAACAGCAACAAACACCTCTAGGTCAAAATGAAAGTATTGTTCCTGAAACAGCACAGAAAAGGATAACACAACAATTGAATTTTGAGGGTCAAACTGGGAGAGATCCTATACTGACTGAAGATCACGTAATGATAAGAGGAGAAGGAGAAAGAATAAGATCAGAAGTGGTACTGTAGAAAGAGAAGACTTGCTAATAGAAGAAGAAGAAGATGCAGAGATACCTCCACCTAGAGGGAAACATGCTGTAGGGATATCTCCACCTATGAGAAAACGTCTGTATGAACGTGATAGAGGAAGGCATGATAGAGAAGACAAGCGCTCTCATCATCATGATAGAGATGATGCGGAGCGAAGTGGGAGGAGGAATAGTAAGAGAATAAGTAGATCTAGCGAGTGAGATAATCTAGAAGGACATTCCAAAAGAAGGGGGCAAAGGAGTGATGAATCTGAATCTGGTTATTCTTCGCTTAAAGGGAACCAGAGAGCAACCAGTAAAGGAGAAGAAGTGGAGATAAGAAACATATTGAATAAGTTTCTGGAAGAGTTCGCCAAAGATGGAAGTCAGAAGGGAATAGATAAAAGTCTGAAACTTGCCCTCAAATCCCCTTTTGTTAAATCCATCTATAATTACCGTATGCCTAGCAAATTCAAACCACCTACGCTCAAAAAGTATAATGGCGAAGCAAATCCTAGAGTCCATATCATGGATTACAAACATGCTGTTGAACTCCAGACGATGAGTAATAAAGCACTATGTCGAGCTTTTCGAAGTTCATTAAAGGGTGCAGCAACCAGATGGTTTGATTCACTAAAGGAGGAGAGTATAGCCTCATTTGATTAGTTGGCAACTGCCTTTATGCATCGCTTTGCCTCTAGTATTCCAGTGGAGAGAAAGACTCAGTATCTTGAATCAGTTACACAGAGAGAGAATGAGCCTTTAAGAGATTACATAGCTCGATTTAATAGAGAAGCTCTCAAAGTCACTCAACTTGATCAAAATAGAGCGATTGAAGCTTTGCAAAATTGTACATCTCATACTAATTATTTTAAAGCGTTATGCAAACACACTCCTTAAACCTTAGAGGATGCTATGGGCATAACACATAAATATATCAAACAAGATGACGCCCTTGACTTTAGCCATTTTTCAAAGAGAAGAAAGACAAAAGCTAAAGCACACCCTAAAGAAGTGGTGATGTCCAAAAAGGGAGAGCAAAAAGAAGTAGTAGGTGGGGGAAACAAAACGTTAGGAAGGAAAAGTGGAGGTCAAAGTCGAACAAATAGAACTCCACTTGATTTCGACATGAGCAAGTTCACGCCTTTGAACGCCAGCTCGGCGGAGGTATTTGCTACGTTCAAAGATCAAAATATATGGGTTTGACCTCAGCCCATGTATGCCCCGCCAAACAAGAGAGATAGAAGTAAGTTTTGTCTCTTTTATAATACTTATGGGCACAATACCAATGATTGTAGACAGCTAATTGAATAAATTGAAAGGCTGATAAATCAAGGGTACTTGGGCAAATTTGTGAAGAAGGATGGCGAAGATAGGGCGGGATCTAGCAGAGATAAAGGGAAGCAGGTGGTAAATGATGGGTCAGCGGGCGTTATTCATTGCATTACTAGGGGGCCAACTGAAGTTATTATTAGCAATAACAGGGCGAAAGCCATAATGAGAAGAAGAGAGGGGCCCGAATTTGTGTATTATAACAAGACGAAGGTTAGCACTGAAAGACATGACGGAAGTACACTTCGCATTCCACATGCAAACCCTCTAATCATCCAAGCTGTCATTGCAAACTATGTAGTGAAGCGAATCCTAGTGAATGAAGGATGTTCAGTTAATTTATTGACGCCTGATGCTTATAATAAAATGGGATTCAAATAAAGTGACTTGAAAGAAATAGAAAGTCTAATCCGTACCTTAGACGAAACAGAAATCCCATCCGTTGGAATAGCGAAGCAGCCGTTTACTGTGGGTACAACTCCTGATAGTATAACGGTAATTGTTACTTTTGTTATAATCAAAATGCAACTTTCTTATAATGCCTTGCTTGGTAGACCATTGTTATATGAGTTGGATGCTTCCACCAACATAAGACATCTTAGAATGACGATCTCGAAGTTGGATGGGGGTGAATTTTGTATCTATGGCATACAAGAACAAAGTGAGTTCAAACAGGAGAACAAGAAAGCGAAGAAAGATTCGGCTGCAATACAAGTTGAAGAGATAGTGGTGATGGAAGCAACTACCTATATACCAGAATAGCGAACTAAACCAGTTGAGGAGCTAGAAAAAATTCTGGTAGAAGAAGAAGAGCCTGAAAAATTCTTGTTGATTAATTCCTCTTTGGAAGAAAATAAAAAATGTCAGGTAAGTCAGTTATTATTGCTAAAATTCCTAGTTTTGCCGGGTTTTAAACATAAGGGGGGGGATGGGGGGGGGGGAGGGTGAACCCTGAGGTGATTACTCACCAGTTGAATGTAAATCCTGCTTATAGACCAGTCAAACAAAAGAAGAGATGCTTCGGTCTAGAGCGGCAAATGGTGATTGATCAGAAAGTGGATAAATTGATGAAGGCGGGATTTATAAGAGAAGTCCAATACCCATAATGGTTAGCTAATGTGGTGTTGGTGAAGAAAGCTAACGGATCCTAGAGAATGTGTGTGGACTTCACATATTTGAATAAAGTTTGTCCAAAAGACTCCTTTCCTCTACCTATGATAGACAAGCTTGTGGACTCTACAACAGGGTATGGTTTCTTATCTTCTCTTGATGCGAAGCAGGGATATCATCAGATAAAAATGCATTCAGATGATGAGGAGAAGACCTCATTTATAACAGAAAAGGGCATTTATTGTTATACCTCAATGCCCTTTGGTCTGAAAAATGCTAGAGCTACATATCAACGCTTAGTCAACATGGTGTTTAAAGATCAATTAGGTAAAAATCTTGAAGCATATGTTGATGATATGATAGCGAAAAGTAAAACTTTTGAAGATCATCTCTGGGATTCGGCTGAAGTATTAAATGTGATGAATGCATATGGGATGAAGTCAAGCCTGAAAAGTGCACTTTCTTTATACAATGAGGAAATTTTTTGGGATATATGGTTAGTGAGAAGGGGATAGAACCAAATCCAAATAAAGTAAAAGCTATCTTGGATATAACAGCCCCTAGAAATGTCAAGGAGGTGCAGAGATTGACAGGGTGAATTGTGGCTTTGAGTAGGTTCATGTCAAGATCAGCTGAGAAATACCTTCATTTCTTCAAAAAGTTAAGAAAATTTGCTACTTTTGAATAGACAGAGGAGTGCCAGAGTGCATTTGAGAAATTGAAAGCCTTTTTGAGCTCAGAACAACTTTTGAGCAGACCATTGCCAGGCAAAGAGGTTCTAATATATTTATCTGCATCCAATAATGTGATTAGTTATGTGTTGATCAGGGAAGGAAGGTCAATTCAAAAACCCATCTACTATTTCAGTAAAGTTCTTCAAGGAGCAAAGTTGAATTATTTGCCAATAAAGAAGTTGGTGTATACTCTACTTCTCTCCGCCAAAAAATATAAAGTATATTTGCAAGTTCATCAAGGAATAGTGGTGACAGATCAGCCCTTACAGAAAGTCCTGCACAAGCCAGAAACATTTGGGAGAATACTTTGCTGGTCAGTAGAATTGGGACAGTATGGGTTACAATACAAATCAAGATCAACAATTAAGGCGCATGCCTTAGCAGATTTTATATCTGAATGTTCCTTCGATCCTGAACAAGAATCCAAAGAACATAATCTTGAGAACACAACTTAGATAAAAAGACCATCACTAAAATCTAAAATGAGTTGGGAGCTATTTGTAGATGGAGCCAGCAGCAGAGAATAAAGCGGTATTGGATTGTAATGAAAAATACTCGAGAATTCCTGTTGGAATAAGCTTTGAAGTTAGACTTTGAGGCTACTAACAATGTTGCTGAATATGAAACAATAATCAAGGGATTGCTTTTCTCATACTGCCTTCGCTTGGAAGAGTTAACAGTTTACAATGACTCTCAACTGGTGGCGGGACAGATAGAAGGAGACTTCGAAGCCAAAAAAAAAAAAGTATGGCCCGGTATTTGCAGAAAACGAAGGCCATCATTCAAAAGATGAAAGATAGAGGAGTAAAGTTGCAATTTCGAAAAATCCCAAGAGGAGAGAACTATAGGGCTGATAGCCTTAGTAAACTTGCAGCTATTCATCCAGTCGAAGTCCCTCAGAGAATATTTATGGGATCCTTAGCTTTTCCCAGTATTCAATAAGGAAGAAAATTAATGGAAGTAAATGAAGAACCATGCTGGTTAGACCCAATCAAGACCTTCTTGGAGAAGGGCAAACTGCCTGAAGATAATAAGGAAGCCAAGAAAGTAAAGTGTAGAAGTGCTCACTTTTCCTTACACAACGAAGTTCTTTATAAAATGACATTTTCTCTTCCTTGATTAAGATGTTTGAGACCAAGTGAGGCTGAATATGTTCTTAAAGAGATACATGAAGTCTCCTGTGGAATGCATGTAGGGAGAAAAATGTTGGCAACTAAAATAATCAGACAAGGATATTATTGGCCGAGAATGAAAAATGAAGCAATGGCCTTTGTTAGAAAATGTCCTTCGTGCCAGAAGTTTAATAGTGGCAAACATATCCCAGCAACATATCAAAGGCCTATATTTAGCTTTTGGCCATTTGCCAAGTGAGGGATGGATATAGTGGGACCATTTCCCACTACTTCGGGTCAGAGAAAATTCCTATTGGTAGCAGTGGAATATTTTTCCAAATGGGTCGAAGCTAAACCACTAGCTACCATTACTATTGATAAAGTAATTAACTTTTTATGGAGAAATATTGTATGCAGGTTCGGCATTCCATACCAGCTCGTTAGTGACAATGGGAAGCAGTTCGACAATGCTAAAGTGCGAGCCTTTTGTTCAGGATTTCACATCAAATAAAATTTCTCGTATGTTACTCATCCACAAACAAATAGCCAGACATAAGTGACTAATCGAACAATCCTACAAGGGCTAAAATGAAGACTGGATGGATGTTGCCGAAGTTGGGCAGATGAACTCCAACATGTGCTGTGGGCATATAGGACAACTCTAAGACAACCAACTGGAGAGACTCTTTTCAGTTTAACTTATGGGACTAAGGTAGTCATTCCTGTTGATATAGGTCTACCCAGTGGTAGAGTTAATTATTGTGGAGACAAAGAGAATGATCAAGCTAGGAGGATAGACTTGGATCTTCTTGAAGAACTCAGAGAAATAACCAGTATCCGAGTGGCAGCTTATAAACAGCAAGCTGCCAATTATTTCAACAAAAAAGTCAAGAATCGAGTGTTTTTTTAAGGGGATTTGGTTATGAGATTTCTAGAAGCAACTGGAAAGCACGAGGGAATAGGCAAATTAGCACCAAGTTGGGAAGGTCCATTCAGAGTTCAAAAGGTTATAGGTCCAGGCACTTATAAGCTTGTAACTATGGAAGGTGGCAAAGTTCCTTATACATGGAACATTCAACACCTCAAAATGTACTACCAATAAATAGTAACGAGAGATGCAATTTTCGCAAAGATATATGAGTCTTTCCTCTCAAATTGAATAAAATAAATTGATTACCTGGAAGCTGCGAACGGAAAAGCTCTTCGCAATCTAGGCGAAAGTCCTAGTGAATCTAGACAAAAATCCTAGTAAATCCAGATGAAAGTCTTGGTAAATCCAGGCGAAATTCCTAATGAATCTAGGCGAAAGTCCTGGTGAATCTAGGCTAAAGTCCTAGTGAATAAGATCAACATTCAATTACAAGTGGCGAATCGCCTAAATGAAGAAGCTCAAAGAAAAACAAAGTTTACAAAAACAATCAAATGTAAGCATAAAAAGATAGATGAATAATTATTCTTATTTTCTATGTAAAATTTCATGAATACAAAAATTGTATTGTATACAAAAGAAAGAAAGAGAAACAATATTAATTCTCTATTGGAGGAGGATCTGTCGAAGGAGACTCATTTGAAGTAAGATCTACATTAAGGTTCACCGTAGTTGTTGAAACAGTTGAAGTGTCCAACTCAGTTGAAGGAACAACAAGATCAGTCTCAACAGGAACAGTCGAAGAGACAACTGGAACAGTCTCAACTACTTCAACTTTGACCTCTTCACCAATATCACTATCACCTTCCAGTTCTGATATAGGAGAAGTGGCCTGAGTTGTATCCTTTTCCCAATAAGGGAAGTTTTCTGGATTAGGCACATCTCCTCCTTTCGTAGTATCTTCACCAAAGATGGAAAAGTCTGGGACAGGAGGTTCCTCATCTATTTCCATTTCAGGCACTTTCTCTAGTAGACCTGAAAAGAAGACTGCCGCATCTTGGAGAGCACTATTATAATATTGTGCAGTAGCCTTATAAGAGTGATAGGTGATGATTTGGTCGAAGCTCTCAGAAGATAAGAAGTCCCTAATGGCTCTCTTCATGGCCTCTTCAGACTGCCTGTGTTGTTCCTTAGCAACTTGAGCCCTTTTCGAAGCCTGCTCATAGAAATAAGCAGACACTCGGAGCTCCCCTTGCACTTTTTCGAGATCTTGGCGAAGACCATAAATCTCCTTTACCTCAATGGCAATCTCTTCATTGTGTTTTCTTAAATCCTCCAGCTTAGCAGTAAGGTCAAGAGTATACTTGTCCTTTTCAGCAATTATTTTGTCCTTATTCACCAAGGAGAAATCTCTCTCAACCAAAGTAGATCGAAGAGCCTCCATTTCGGCTTTAGCTTTTTGACAGGTCTCGCCGTTTATTTTTAGCTGGGCCTCCACGTTGGCTCTTTCTTTCTCCAACAAAGCACTCATTTGCTTCTCTTCCTCCAATGTTGTCCGGGCAGCAAGCAACTCTGCCTCCAACTTTAAACAAGCTTTTTGCCTTTCCTCAGTAGCTTTATTAGTAGCATCATAATGATCTTCCAGGAGGCCTAGCTGAGTATGAAACTTATCTGAGTCTAGGATTACCTGCATAAAGTCTCGATTAGTTGGATTCAAAGGGCAACCAATTCAGAAATTAACAAGGGAAGCTCTTACTTCTTTGAGTATTTTTTGATGCCTGTCTAAAGCCTCTCCAGCAGACTTTAACAAGGAGGTAAGAGCAGGCTGGAGAAAGGACAAGGGCACTGTAGAAACTACTGGAAATGGAGCTCTGGCAGTAACCCCTTCACTTGCATCAACTCGCTCCTCAACTCCCTGTCGTTTAGAAGGAGGCTCAGAAGAATCAGACAAGGTTGCTGAAGAAGAACTTGGTGAAACTGCATTCTTTTTCCTTCCCGCCAGAAATTCCTTAATTGTTAATTTCTTTTTAGGAAGTTTGGCGGGAGGAAAAGTTGTCTTTTCCAATAATTGCTCCTCCAAAGCATTTCTCAGAGCTGCAGTTGAAATGATTATTAATTGCAATGGAGGAACTGGAGAAGGTGGATGCGACTCCAAAAAAGGAGGAGTAATAACTAGCCTTATCAGATATGTAAAGACAAAATATTAAATATTAGCAAAGCTAATATATTAAGGAAGATGGGTAAAACATGAAATAAATAAAGCAAATTGCTTTTTAAAGCCAGCTGTTCTTCGACAACTGGAATCTTCTCAAGAGAGGGGTAAAGGAGATGGAGTCTGGTAAAATCAGGCGAATAGGTCTTCTTCGCCACATACCTCTCCCACGCCAATATTTTTAAAGTAGTAGGAGGTCTTCCAGCCTTAACACTCTTCGACCATTTTATTTTATCACTCTCGGGTATTTGAAAATCAGATTCACCTAAAGATGTTAAAATAAAAGGTGAGGCAGAAGTAAGATTGATGGGGTTATTAGTTATATCTTTTTCAGATTCTGATACATCTAAATCTTTTGCCAGCAAAGCCAGCTTGACATTAAAGGCTTCATTATCAGTAATATCCTTCAGCTGCCTTTCAAGGTCTCCCAATTTTTCCGCTGCTCCGGAATTATGAGCAAAAACCTCTAAGACATTTGGAAGAGGAGGTAAAGGAGGAAGAGGTAAATGAGCAAAAATCTTCCTCTTCGGCTCCTTTTGAATTGGTGACATCACCTTTTTTCCTTTATCAGAAGGAGGAAGAGGTAAAGGAGGGGGAAGAGGTGGAACGACTCAGCTAGGGGGTCTAATGGATATTCCTGGGCGAGGCGCATTGACAAAGCGAGGTACTTCCACCCTTTCAGTAATGGGCACAGTTAGGTCAGAGGCCTTGACAAGTCTTCGCCTCGCCACAGGCACCTCTACTGGAAGCTTTTTAACTTGTTTATCGGAGTCCTTAGCTAGTGGGGGGCCAAAGTCAACTTCGACTCGTACCCTTAACCTTCTAATTAAAGGATCTACAATGGGTAGCTCAGAGACTGGGATATAATCCCTGGGGGATACCCCCTCTGTCATCTTCAGAATATCCTGATAGTGTTCAGGATTCTTTGCCTTGACTGCAAACACAAATACAACGAAGCTAAGAAATAGTACAGGTATGCACAATTTCAATATGGGATATAATCATAAAAGTTTGTGAATAAAAATATACCTTGGACGTTCATAAGGTGTATTCTTAGTGTAGGATTTCCTTCGTCATCCCTCAAATGTATGGCGGACCCCATATTTTTCGCATCATACACATATCTCTCGCCAACGAGAGTCTTGAGGTCTTGCTTTTCGCTATTAGTCAATAGCTCTGGCCATTCACTTAGGCCTTCGACTGGTAGCAGCAAATGACCAGGAAACCCAAAGCAAGTTGATTTGGAGCCGAGACCATCAGTAATCTCGACCACTCCAAATTTTTTCTTCCAATCCTTTATTTTTATGTCTTTGCCTATAAAAAGGCCTCGAAGGGGCCTGGCGAAAGTCATATACACACCAGGGGATCCCTGAGCACTCAAAAGGCAGAAAAAATATTGGAAGAGTCGAGCAGTGGGCTGAATCCCATAGGCGAAGCAGAGAACTTCGAAGCAATG